>OX155957.1:36129540-36354540 GCA_944548615.1 Micropterix aruncella | reverse complement strand
AGCAATGAATCAAGCGAAGTAGGATTATAAATAGCGAATAAACCGAGTCCTTCTGCCTCCCGACCTTTATTTCGTCCGCATATTGTACGGGCTAAATATGAAGAGGACCCCTTCGAAAAAGATATTGCGAGAAATTTGTCGGTAGCATCTGTGCAAGATTGATCTTTCCTATAAAATAATGACAATATTTGCGTCATCAATCTACTAAGAGAGAACTGCGTGAGATTTAATTAACGGGACGGCTTCGCTTATTGCAGATACCGAAATTCTTGAAGGAAAATCGTTTCTAATTGAAAGATTAATTGATTCTTCGTCAAATCAGAAGCCTAAAAATTATTAATTTAATGTATATTTAATATTAATTTAGTATCTGTATCAGAAACCAGTTTTATTTTGCGTTTTGCAGATTATTGCTATTACATTACATTACATATATCCGTTTTCTGGCTATTACATTACATTACATTTTCGTCGTGTCCAATTGACGGCTAAAAACCGCTCTTGGACGTGTCAAAATAATTGAGTTAGGTAGTAAGTCTCGTTACTACTCTTTACTGAACATACATAGATAGTCAAGAACTTGACTACTAGATTGTCAAACTATAAATATAAATAATCGAAATAGAAGCCTAGTATTAGTCATATTGAGATGTCAACCACAACGGGCGAACCCGTCACCGCAGGACGTTTTAACGATTCATCGTTCTGTCGACCGTGCAGTGAGCGTAGAAAACTTTGGACATAACAAATCCGACGTCTAGCTACGCCACAACCCGTTAGAAGCCAACGCCTTACCGCGAGTAGCCAGGTATGTTACCTGGCGGACGGCACTCGCGCCCTAACTACCAATTGTGACCAGATTTCTCCGGTCTCTCGATTGGTTCCGAGTTCGAGGTCGCTTGCGCGGTCCTCTCCATTACGAAGCGGTGAAACGGAGTATACCGAATCTATCGCGGACCAAGACGTCCTTTGCCCGGCTGTTCACCCAGGATCGGATGGCCAATGGTCATTTCAAGAGCAGTCGCCGTAAGGTAGGCAACCACCCCCGCTCTATAGGAAACAATACAGTTCCCAGACTCCCCCGACTGTTAGTCGGAGAGCACAATCGATTGGCTTGCGCCGCTCGGTGCGCAGACCGTCCAGGAGCGCCAGAGGTTTGATTCCCAGGGGAGACTGGTTGACCCAGTGTCCTACCCAGGTTCGCACCCCGTGCGTGGAGGCCGTCGGATGGGTGTTGACCCGTGAGTGTGAACGACCCTGAACACATGGGTCATCGTGGCCACCTCATCATGGGCCCGTTAGCTCCCCCTAGTATTAGTCAGTAATTCGAAAAGATACGTAGTAAACTTTTTCATCGTAATATTAAAATTGTCAGTAAAATGTTAAATAATCAAATTAAAGCTACGCCATGCATTACATAACAACATTTTTGATTTATAGTAATTTGTAATTTCACTTAACTTACAATGTCAGTAATAACTTTAAAATGATTTCTGTTAACTTACATTCTTTCTGTTTCTCTGCTGTGCGGTGGTGCGACTTATGTTTTATTAAAATAACAAAAAACTAAACCTTGGATTTATTGAACTAACGTTTTACTTGATGAAACCATTTTTGAAAAACGGGAAGTTTTTTTTTATTTCTAACCCCTAACATATTTTTTTTGTATTTCGATTAGCAAGTTTTTTTTTGTATTCCCAGTATGTAAGAAGGTTGTTGCTGTCTGTAATCAACATTTATCACCTTTAACGCTATTCAATTAAGTGCTTCGCTGGCGACACGATGTCTGCTGCGTCACTGTAAAATAATAGTTCTAGTTAAATTTCCATCTCTTGTTTCTGGCTCTGCCTGAGCGGTATTTTCCGCTACATAAATATGTGCCTTTTCGCCGCTGCCGCCGGGAAGCGCACGCCCGTTGCTCTCGCGATATTCTTTATTCCGAACTCGTTGCAAAATCAGCCTCTCTCGATGTAAAGTCCTGGTAGTACGCTCTGCTGCCGATATTCATGCTGCAGTCGTTGATCTCCTTCTCTAGTCGCTAAGTGTTACAGCGCTCCGCTGGTGTCTGTCGCATCTCTCTGTCCTGAAGCACCGTCTCGCTCTATCTTCGATCTTGAAAACTTTATCACCCGTCTTTGCGCGTCTGCACCTCGGTGCCCGGAAGAAACGAAACTACTCGTTGATGATATCGAAAGTACTTCCAGTGCATCTATCAGCGCATACTGCGATCGTCTCTCTAAATATTATGTATATTTTCTATATTTTTTTATATCGCTATGAAACCGCGCTTGCTTTCTTATACTTTCCTATTGTTGTAGGAATTACGTCCACGTTGTCGATTCGGGTTTTGGAGCCTGCGACCCCAATATGACCCCAATTGATCCCGCACCGTATACTATCCTCATCCCTCGAAGACACTCCACAGATGAGACACTTCAAAGAGATAGTCTTCGGGAGGGGGGCCCGTTCATGGGGCAAATAAGCGCTCGCGTTTCCTTTCGCAAACAAAGGGAATTTATTGGCAAATTGCTTCCACTTGTCGAGACTTCACATATCAGAACGAGTGGCGCTCTCGTCGTCATCACTGGCAACTCCTCTCATGTATTGTACCCACACTCGACGTGTCTTCGTTTAATTCCGGGTGCGACGTCAGGCGAAGCCGAGGCAAAAACGCCTCGAACGCGAGACGTCGAGAATAATCCGGGATGAAAGGTTCCATAATGATTTATGACTGAAAGGGAATCTCTGATAATAAGACTTGAATATATGAGTGTATGGGGAATTTTGGTATTACTGATTACGAGTATTACTGATTTCTATGTTTAATAATACCCTCTCTATTTTTTCTACTGGTAAAAATATCAAACACGCATTACCTAACTTGATGTAGGTTTATGTGAAAAACTTGTTTTCGATGAAAATGATTTTTGTTAACCTTCTTAAATAAATCAGATTAAATGTATGTTTCTATATGCTTTCATGATAATGTTTTTGGTACTAAACCAAACTCCCTTGTGGCACTAAACCAAGTGCATCTATAATAAAATATAAGGGCGAAAGTTTATTACCAGAAGGTCACATGCAGCCATATTCTGCCACTCAGAAGGACTTATTATTAGCATGGTATGAAAAATGCAGTTTTTTAAAACGCTTTTATTTACTTTGCAATTTTTGTTAGTTTGATAGTTTGTTCAGGGCAAACCTTGCAAGATGAATAAGAACGACTTCTTTCTATCTTATGAAGTTGAAGTTTCACTTGTTGGTTCAGTTTCGATGACAATACATTTTTATGGTTTACCTGATTCTACACCCAAGATCGGCTTCTGATGAGGCTACTCTTCTACGGTCAACAGCACAGACACACAATTTTTATACGCATTGAATTATGATAGCCCGTTCTAAATGTCACAATGACATGGCTGCTGTACCCAGGGTTGGCTTCCGACGAAGAAACTCCTCAACAGCACAGAAACGAACTTGTTTATACGCATTCAATTACGATAAGTAGCTCGTTCTAAGTTTCACCACGATAGGGCTGCTGCACCCAGGGTTGGCTTCCAACGAAGGGACTTCTCAAAGGTCAACAGCACAGAAACAAAATTTTGAATACGTTGCATTCAGGGTTGGCTTCCAAAGAGGGGACTCCTCAATGGTCAACAGCAAAAACACGAAATTCTGTATAGCATTCAAATCTGATAGCCCATTCTAAGTTCCACTATAACATGGCTGCTGTACCCAGGGTTGTCTCGGGACAGAGCATTTTGATAAAAGCTTGTTTTTTAAAATGTGTTTTTACTATTACCCTTTTGAAGAAGAAGCAAGTAACAGTTAACGGTCACGAAAAGAAACACGCACTAAAAAAAATCGGCAGATAACGAGTCAGAATGGTTTAAGGGATTTTACTGCCTTATCTTAAGGTATTTCCCCACTCGTGCACTTTCGTCTTCATCTTGCGTCTAGCGCATGCTATATTGTATGCCTCAAGAAGCATGCAGCTATGCGTCTACACTTACGCGCTTTCGCCTATTCAATTGCGATCACTGACAGTACCCGGTGGAGATTACTATGAACTAGTGTGAGCTTGTAATAATCATTGTCGTTCCTTGGAGAAGAATTAAAATTGTAGCATTCACGCGTAACACGGCCCAGAGCAGTCAAAGGGTCGTTCCTTTTTATTTTATTTTTATAACGTATTATAATTACTTTATTGTTATTTTATTTTTATTTTTTATTTTTTTTTTTATTTTTATTCCAACAAAAGAGAAAAACAGCGCTCAGGTCTTAAGTTAATAAATAATAATAACAATATTACGGCCAAAATAGTCTCCTGGTAATATACAGTTAATGTGCGCGATGTTGTGTAATAATATTTATATATTATGTTATATTATCATGTTCTCTCGATTTGTGAGTGTGTATAATATAGTAGGATGAGTGTGTTTATGTGTGTGATTGTGATGTGTGTTTAATGGGTGTGTGTAAGTACATCTACGTGTATGTGTCATAGTTGTGTATATATGAGAGTGTGTGATTCTGCACAGGTATGTATCTGTTCAAGCTTTTAAGGTCTGGTCTATTACCGCTCTGATAAACTCGTTTTTGCTCATTGAGAATATGTCTAGTTCCTGAAATGATTCATCATAGGCTTCCATTTGTATTTTACATAATGTATTTTAACATGTAATATAATTCTAGTCCCATATAATAGGACAATTTTGATAATTTTCTGTAAATCGTAACGTTTTTTCTTACTCTTCCACCGTTATGTGTCGCAAGATGCACGGAGTGACTCACGCCTATCCCGGGGTGCGCCGGATCCGCGTGCGCTGAGGCATGTGATGACGTTCAACTAGTTTTGACGCATGCGCTGTTGCATGCTCTATGGTATTAAACGCATGCGTCAGAGGAAATCGCAAGATTAAGACGAAAGCGCACAAGTGGGGACATACCAGTATGGACATAGGCCCTTCCAGCTTTATAAAATGCAATAATTTTTTACAGGTCTAAAATTATCCCCTACCCCTACTCGCAAAGCGGTAGTTTCTCAAGTACAAGCTTATTGGTGCCGGAAAGATACTTTAAAAAAATACTTAGGATGTCATTGAACAAGGACACGATATATGATCAGTATTTCACGTTTTAGAATTAGCAAGGCATTAGACCAGTTGGAAGAAACCAGTTGGTTTTCATCAGAAACATTTTTAAGTAACCCTATTAATAAAAATGTTATAAATAGATATTACATTTTAGTTTTTTTTTATCCTAGCTCAAAATAAAACCATATTGATAGATGAAAAGTAGCATCCGATGTTTGAATCAGAAAATGTCACGTTTTACAGTAAACACAAAAATATTACCATTTACCCTTAGCGAGCATCAAATGGGTCCTTTTGAAGTAGACCTAGCAGTTAGGGCTCTTTAAAAATTGTGTTATTTTGTTACTATTTATTTATCGATATCCATATTATTGAAGACTAGCTGACCCGTGCCCACTTCGTTGGGCGGTAAAACTTTTTACTTGTAATGAAATTATGAGTGTGGTTTGGTTAATACTGAGTGGTATGATTTATTTCCTGACTGCCAAAAGAAAGGTTATATATTTACTGCATATGTATGTATTTGCATGCCAATTTAACTATATTATCGTTATTGGTGAGTGTCTTATTTGTGAGTGTCTTATCTCTCATTTATGCAGTGAAAGTGAAATTATATGCAGTAAAAGAGAAAAGTGTTGTGTTTTAAACACTTGAGACGATAAATGTACTTATTTTGATATGAATTCATAATTGTTGATAATATGACCAATAAACATGACCTAATGATTTAAATTATTTTTTAATATAAAAAACTACTTTTTGTGACTTAAATATAAAATTTAGACATACGCTGTCGCTGACTTTTTTGTAGGCATTATCAAGCTCTATCAAGCACTTCTCTAGAACTTAATCATATGTCTCTCATCGTTAAAGCAGCGTTAGTCAGAAACGTTTTCGTTCGACCGTTTTTTCTCCGAGTTATTTGCAAATCTGACTACCATGAAAACGTCTTTTCATTTCTCGAATTAATATATAGCCTATGACACTCACAAAAAACGTGGCTTTCTATGGGTAAAAGAATTTTCAACATAGGTTTGGCAGATCCAGAGATTACTTCCTACAACGTCACAAACTTTACCTCTTTATAATATTAGTATAGATTTAGGATACGATAGTTTTTTATAGTTGACACAGCAGGAGGTTCTTAAAATTGCTCCAAAATGCAGCCAAATAGAGTTTGATACCATAATTTGGAATCCGTACTCTAAGGTTCATTTGGAAGCGATAGAGTATGTGCAGAGGAGGTATACGCCGATGCTAACTAATAAAGATGGTCTAACATGCACTATTTACTCTTACGAAGAGCGTTTAAATTATTTAAAGATTTTCACTCTTAAGAAGAGAAGCCTAATATGACAGTGCAAACTCCTTAACGGTGGAGTCAATAATCATCAGCTGTATTAGCAGCGTTAAATGTCAATGCACATTCCAGACGACTGAGGCAGCATTTAATATTTTACATCCCATTTGGCAGACGAACCAATCTTCCCAGTTCTACAATCCTATCTAAAGTAAATACCGGTTATACAAAACCATAACCTATAGTGATGATTTTATATTTTTACAACCTGGTACCTACCTGTAACAATTAAATCCATTTTAGAGCCTACATTACGAGACTTATACGTTGAGTTGACCGTATATTTCTTTTTTTTTGTAAGATATTATTAAGTATTATGAATTAATATTTATTATTTTTATTCTGCATTAATTGTAAATTTATTCCTATTTTTTTTATTTTATGATAATTTTTAGGATTTTTTTTTGGCTTCTTAACCATTATTATAAATTTTAGTTACTTTTTATCACTATGTACCTACGTACATGATTTTTGTATAACGGTAATTGATCTCAGTCATTTTAATAATAATAGGGTTTACGTTACTAGTTTTTCTATAAATCGTCATAATAAACACAGAAAGTAAACATGAACTGTGTAATAAGAAATTATGTGAAAATATTTTTATTAATTACATATTGTATTTCCTAAACCATTATTTTACAGCATATGTTATTCAAAATAAATAAACAAATAAATGAAATCGTCACGATTTTATGAAATCCTTACCTTTCTGCGGTAAATTGTTCCAGTTGTTTGTTCAACTTGTTGAATTGTTCAACTTGGTTTTTGATTTAATTCGGATATTTTAGTATATATGTGTGAGGGTGGCCACCCTTCACTAGACTCCAATTTCTCGTGAGCGAAGGGTGGTTCTCATCAATAAGTTTTCTCCGTATTGAAAGTCGTTGTAGTTGAAGTTGAAGTATTTATTCAGAAGGTGTGTGATCGGTTGCCAGTTCGTAACGCCTTGTTTGATATTTCGCCAGGTGTGTATGTAGTGTGGACCCGAGGTGATGTCGTAGTTGTGTAGTCGCGGAGTGAGGCTTGAAGATCGGTATCGCGGATAATGTAGGTACTACTTGATAACGGGGTGTAGTCACGATGCGTGCTCACTGGAGGATGATTAATTTGTAGCCGCGATAACTGTCCACTAGGGGAATGATATTGATCGATCGGAATGTACTGCGTTTTATATCGTGTGAATGATGCAATGGTCACTATGTGGGGGAAATTAATTGTGTCAAATTGGATCGATCAGAAGAAATGGCATTAGTCATCGGTTGACTGTGCATAAAATGCCGAAATTATAAAGAATTCAATGCTAGTTGATGTAATGATATAAAATCGAACGCCTCCTGTCAAATAAAATACTTAATATCTAAACCAAACCAAAGCCATGTAAGCACACCTATTGCCATCTATACGCAGCAATGGGAAGGCAAGGTGAATGGTCTTTAAAACGTAAAAGTAGTAATTAGTCGATTCATTCATGATCCCAAAATTTAAATCAATTTCAAAACGTGTAGCGACATCTAGCGGCATACGCGAGAAATGTTACCAGTCGATTAGTAGATAAACTGTAAAATAAATTTTACCGACTTTGACAGGGAATACAAAAATATATTAAAATAAGATTAAAACTCAATAAAACAATGAAACGTTTATATATTCGTTAAAAATGAAGCGTAATAGCAATAAACCACTAAATAAAATAAAACTAAATAGGCTTTAGAGAAAAATAAAGGAAAAATCGATGATTAAAGAAACGCCGAAATCACATACAAAAATGGGTCTTCAAAAGATGCATGATAGAAACACAGGATATTTAGAAAGATTTCAGCGACGACACGCACTATAGACGTAGTATAGAATAAGCACTATCCCCTGAAACGAAAGTAGAACCTGAAAACAGAATAAATAGTTAGCAATTGATTTAAATAGAGCAGAAAACGAATACGCAGCCGGCTAGAAACTGACAGTTCATATTATGATTAAATTGTCGTACTTTTACAAGAAAAATCGCCACTATAGACGATAATGCTAATTACAGCCTATATAGATAGAACACACAGTAGATAGACCTACTAGAATAAAGCCAATGAAATAAGCTATTTTATGAAGCAGAGCATATATTCTGTACAATGGTTTACAGGGAGAATCTAATGTTTGAAACTGAATAAATGACGATTTGACGGAAAAATAAATCGGAATTATACACGGCAAGAAAGTGTTGCCATGTTTTGACATCAAATAGAGTCGGAATATCGTACAAATTTTGATCACTAGAGGCGCTGTAATTCAGAAATAAAGGAAATTTTAAGGTGGACCACTAACAAAAAACAGACGAGCGTCTCAAGGAGCGTCATATTCATATTTGGCGGGAAAATTTGGAGGGAAAGCCATATCTAAAAAAACCGACGATAATACAAATATTAGAGTATACAGAACGAAGAAGCCAGTTAAAAAGGTCATAGGTGACATATTTTTAAAGGAAACGGATGAGTAATTTCGATGTAAAGAATTGTTTTCAAAATGGGTCACTGAAAAACCTACTAACGCCGAATAACTTTTTATAAAAACCATATAGGATTATAGTAGAAAAAAAATGAATAATAATAGCCGTAATAGTTAATGAAATAGACATACTTTTTGGAAAAAAATACACGTACCTTTGGAAGCTCATAGCGCCGCGAAGAGGCAACGTAAAATTAATATATATGCAGAAATTAGATGCTGGGGATACAGATTATAAGGGAAAAATAAGGAAATCAGCTCAAATGAGTGAATTAAAGAAATAAGAGTGCAAAAATAGCTCGATGTGCACGAAATGGTACGGAACCCCAATGTGGAAAAACGATAGTTGGTAACCAGAAAGAAAAAGCATGATGGCCGCGTTATTTTGCATAGGAAGGGGTGAAAAGCACATCTAAAAATGGAGAAATTGCCGTATTTTGAAGGGTATAAAAAGGCGGTGGGCGATGCCAAAATCAATTCAGTTTACCAGGAGATCCACCGCGTAATAACCTCGTCACCCAAACGTCGAAAAAGTGCCGGAAAATGTAAAAGTTCAAGTTAAAACGAGGGAATGTGGGCAGAAATGCTGTCCACATTCCCATAAAAATCATGTAGAATCTAAGTGAAGTTTTTTTTTTTTAACACATATTTATTTTATTAGAAGCGGTACATCAAATATTTGGCGGGAAAGCCAACAAAATTAAACAGTGCTAAAAATTCGACGAGAAATCGACGTAAAAACAGTAAAAACCCTCTATAAGAGACGCCACGTACATCAATTATTTGGCGGGAAAGAAAAAATATTAAACAGTGCTAAAAATTCGCCGAGAGATCGACGTAATAACAGTAAAAACCCTCTATAAGCGACGCCACGTACATCAATTATTTGGCGGGAAAGCAACAATATTAACCAGTGCTAAGATTCGTCGAGAGATCGACTTAAAGACAGTAAAAAACACATTTATATAGACGCCACGTACATCAAATATTTGGCGGGAAAACATAAGTATGCAGAATCAAACAGTAGCAAGATAGAAGAAAAATTAAAGATATTCCTTTTAAATAAACATTCACGAGGAGATCATATAAGTAATATCAAGACAGACATTCGGAATAGACTTCGCATCACGAAGACAACGTACAATCAAATTTCATCTTTCGACAGAACGGGGTTGAAAACAATCGTACTACACAGCCGACATCCCTACGATGCAGCTGTCAAATTGAAACAAAACAGTTTTTAGTTGTCGTTATGTGTTAGTTATTAAGAAGTGTATAAAGGTGTTAAATTAGTGTAAGGTATGTGATATTGGATTGGATGGCTGCTTAATACAAGTAAGATTGTTCAAATTATTATAATTGCAGTATATCCGTGCGTTATAACTGCCGAAGCTGGCCATACTATAAAACTTGTTATAGTTGATACTTTTTTATATATTATGCAAATATGTATGTTGTCATAAGTATGAATAAGATCGATGCGTCTTACCCTGTTTCGCGCTATAATTGAAATAGAAAGCCAATACCATCTGCTTGTCGTACTGCCGCTACCTAATTGGTTAAGCGTGAACCTTTTTTTTTTATAAGGCCAGTACTTGATTGAGACTGCAGGCCGTCAATAAACGACGAAGCCTCATTGATTGAGATACTTGAAACTGCCTGGTTTCACGTGAGACAAAGTCCGTGAACCAGCGTAGCGATAAATTTAATAAGAAATGTATATACGTATGTCGTAATTGATTCGACATACCCATTAATTTAGGATATGATAAGTTTTTTTGTGCTATATTGCGTATTGTCATATTATCATGTTATTGTTATTTAATGCAAAGCTACAAAAAGAGCCATATATGTATATGAACTGTATCAACTAAAAATTTTATTTTACAATATATCGAATATTTTGCCGGAAAAAGTGTTCATATTTTTTTAATCAAAAGAATACCATACCTGAGAATACAAATAGACTGAGCTAAATCGTAATTAGAAATTGATTCGATAGATCAGATGCAGCACTAACGGATGAACGAACGCAGTAATGGAGTAAGCGGGATTGGCGCCTTTACTATAAATTTATCTCGTTATCCAAAATATAAAAAAAATAACTCCTGAGTTCACAACGCCCTGACGGAAGACTGTAGCATCCGTCAGTGTGATAAATAGTGCAGCGACAAATCAAACAAAGTCCGATATTCAGTAATGATCAACAGCGTACTTATAAGGACATTATAAAAAAATCCCAGCTGATTGGAGCAATCGTCAATCGATATTGAGAAAGTGACTTAAAACTATTAGCATACATTGATCTGGAAGTATCTAACTATAGAACACCTTTGATAATCCCCTAGATAGGAATTGTGTCATAGAACATCAAAAAATCAATATTTCTCATCGAGACGAGATCTTAAAAGTGTAGGTTACAAGCCGATCTTAACTTATAAACCTCAAATTGATTCAAACTATCTAAAACCAAGTGCATAAGGATCTAACAAATTGGTCTAGACACATAGAATACTCATTATTATTCTTCTTCTTCTTTTGGAGAATACATTTTAGTCAGGACAGGAGAATTTCATATATGAAGGAGCACGTACAAGAGGAAACAGGGCTATGAATTAAAATCTCTATTCTCTGCATACTTTGAGTATCTTTATACATATATTAGCATCATCCTCTTCTTTCTAGTCACTTCTCCGTTCAATTTTACCTTCTTCATCAAGCGCTTATCGCTGATGACACATCGCGCGCACGTTTAAATAAGTAGTAATAAAATAAGTAAAAAATAAACGCTACAAAATGGCTTGCCCAAAGTGGGGCCGATCATGATCATTGCGAGATATTGTCATCTGACATCTTACATCTTACAAATTAAATTAAAAATTAATAAATTAAAAAATAAATTCTCTACAATTGCTACATTGACTCGTGTATATTTGAGCGTATTTGCGGTTTCGACTCTATAGAAATTGCTTCTTTGTTGACTGAATGTGGGCGAAGTCCCCATATATGTTTCTACAATCTGTAAAGATTTTTGAAAATAAACTGAACTTGAACTTGAACTTGAACTTGTTTGCAATTGATAAGTCGATACCAACACCAAAGTGACCTCTTTTTGTAGTAATCTGTTGTAATATAAAATGAAGAGCAACTCCAAAAAAAAACGGTTTCTTTTCGTTTTGACTGCTAACGATTCATATAACGTCCTTAATATATACAATACAATACAATACAATCAACTACTCCAGTAGATAGGCATTCCTTCACTTGGATGCGTCACAAAATTAAATGCTAAAAATTTAATTATTAAAACAACTATCGTAATATTATATTCAATATTACCTACATACAAATAATCAAAATATAATAATGTGATTTAAGAGTCAGGGAGAATAATATATTAAAATAGAAATGCAAATTCTATGTAGAATAATCAAAAAATATATATTTTATTATCAATCCAGCAATATGCCTTCGTATTTTTTTTAAACATGAATAGATGTATAATAAATTATATGAAAATCAGAATTTCAGCTATCATAATACCATTATGTTTAAAACTTTACGCATTTCATTAATCATGAACATGGAAAATAAACTCAGAATTTTCAAACTCCCTTATAAATACCATAAATTGGGTTTCTTACCAAAGTATGTATAATTATCTTTTTAAATTGGTCCTCTCCAAAGCTTTTAATTTGCTCTGGAATCTTATTATAGAAGGACAAATTTTGGTGAATAAAACTGTATCGCACTTTACTAAGTCGCTGTCGGTTTATGTAGAGATTGGATTTATTCCTCGTATCGTGATGATGAAAATCACTATTGACAGGAGCTTCTGTTAGGTGTCTACGAGCGTACATAATATTTTGGTAGATGTAAGAAGAAAATAGAGTCATTATTCCTGATTTTACAAATAGCGGCTTACAGTAAATTCTTGGTGAGACTCTATATAGACTGCGTACCGCTCTTTTCTGGAGGAGATTTTTTTTTTTTGAGTTTGGTGTCATTCCCCAAAACAGTAGGCCATACGTTATTAAGGAGTGGAAATATGCAAAATAAACGGATTTAGCTAGGTAGCACCCTTCACCGGCGTCACATTTGTCACAGCTGTGGTTAGTTTCAAGTCAATTACTCAACGTCAAATTTCATATACGCAAGTCCTCATAACCGCATGGAGTCATGTTTCCTATACAGAGTAATTAGTATCGCATCAAAGTGGACCGCGCGCGATTTCTCACCGTCCGTCCCATAATACACATTTGCCTAGTTGTTTAATAACTCGTATATGGCGCCACGGTCTGATTTTGCGTTTCCGAATATTACAAATCGACAATTTATGGAAGCTGTAAGATTGACGATTTCATATTGCCGCCAGTGTTAACTCATCAGGTTGCCAGTACGCCAAAGGATTATTAATATACCTATATTTTTTAATTACAAACAAACATTTACAGAAGGAGTGCTATGCTATTCGGTATACCTACATTATAATAAATCGTGCGGGAAAAACAAGTTAAGCCCATAGCTATTGGCTTATCGCATATTAACCCTTTAATTTGTGAAGTAAAAACTCGCCGGTACCGTTTCGAACGTGAAACCGTCGAGCGTGAAATCGGCGTGAATCGACGGCCTTGAGAAAAACGTCCATAAGTTATAAACCACTATACGTATCATAAAAAGAAGAACTGTAAAATGATCGCATTGAATATGAATTTTTTAACTATATATATATATATATATATATATATATATATATATATATATATATATATATATATATATATATATATATATATATATATATATATATATATATATATATATATATATATATATATATATATATATATATATATATATATATATATATATATATATATATATATATATATATATATATATATATATATATATATATATATATATATATATATATATATATATATATATATATATATATATATATATATATATATATATATATATATATATATATATATATATATAAATATATATATATATATATATATAATGAATAGAAATACTGACACCTGCTGCCTATGCAGATTTGTCATTTTAATGTGAGTCGCTTAATTCCTCTGCTGTAAAACTCTCGTGGACAGAAACCAATGAATGCTTTGAAGGCGTTTGAGTTAATATTTTTCCTTTGTTAAAAGTTATCTTATTTTTTTTAAAAAAGAAGCTTTATTGGAGCAAGGTCTGGCAAGTACGGTGGGTGATCAAGAGTCTCCAGCCGCAGCTCCTGCAACATTGCGAATGTTTGCAGTGAAATCTCTGAAATCACATTGTCATGCAGAAGTAGTGGCGATGAGCGATTGACCAGGCTCGGTTATTTAATCACGAGCATATCCATCATTGTTTGCAGTTCTTAACAGTACTCATTTACGGTAACTATGTAGCCAGACTGCAAGAAGCTGTAACAGAAAATACCGGCACAGGCTGTCATAATTCAAAATATTGCAAATTTTCAACATTGCCATGGTTGCACAAACGAAAATATTAGAGAAAAAACAAACGACGGAAAGACACATAAAAAGCTGATTATTAAAAGAGATAGCATGTCCTTGAATTAAAATTTACTTGAATTTGAAATTCCAACTCAAACCTAAGTTATGTAAGTTCAAATTGGTCAGTGTGAAAAAAAAAGCAATTACATAGGCAAGGGCCCAATGTACTCGAATACTGGTTTGGGCATAAAAATTGGGCATTACGTCCCAGTCCCTGAATCCCAGAAATAATTACCATTTTGCCAATAAAGAATTATGAAAAGCCGTTCGTCTGTTTTAATCCGGTAAGTCCGGAGCGGGGCGGCCGGGGCAGTGGCGGCTTCTGACCGGTGTTTCGCATGCAGTGGGCAAAATATAATTTCCAGCTCTAATCCGCCCGCCCCGGCGGGATTAATGCAGTCCGCCTTAAGTTCGCCTCTGAAATAAATTAATACCCGGCCGCTCCTTCAGCCCCGTGTAAATCACTTGAAATATGTTGCGATTACGCTGAATTATTTACAGTGAAATGTGTATTCGTTACTAGAGCTGTAAACAAGGCTGAGAGCTTAGCGTTAAGTATTATGGTATATGGAACTACGGTACATTTTGTACGCAGATGGACGCACTTTATTAAATCGATGTCCCAAAACCGCTTCATACGTTAATATACTAATTTAAGAAAATGTTACAACCATAACATATTTTTTTCTTCTTCTTCTTATGCTTGTATAGCAAGCAGTGTGATTCATAGAAAGGGGCCATATCGACGGGCCGTTTTTAGCAAGGGGTCATTGCAATTGGCCAAAGGCCCGTTTTTAAGGGAAGGTGACCTCATCCGATTGACTTGAAATTTAAAACGTTGATTCCTGATGGGTCACGTACCATTGCATTCGGGTGGCCTACGGGCCGATTTTAAGCAATGGCGACCTTGGGCGATGACTTAAAAATCGAAACGTAGACTCCTGAAAGGTCAAGTATGCGAGTGATTCATAGAAAGTGATCATAGCAATCGGGTGGTCAACGGGCCGTTTTTAAGCGATGGTCACATTATGGGCAATTGACTTGAAATTAAAAACGGAGACTCCTGTTTGGTCCCAGGGGGTGTTTGGGGGGTTCGACGCGCATGGAGGGCATGTCTGCTTGTCGGGAAACTCTTGGGGTTACACAACCGTTTTTTTTTTGTAATTTTGCGATGGCGCCCACAGCCGATTGACTTAACGGTTTTTGGGTTTGACTTAACAGGAGTTTACGTTTCAACCGCTTACGTAACCCCTCAGGAGAGGGGTCACACAAGCGGTGTGATTCATATATTTGGATAATTGCAATCGGGCCTTGCAATTACAATCGCTTAAAACCAGCCGTTTTTACGCGATGGTAACATTGGGCACCCGACTTGAAATTTAAAACGGGGACTCCTGTGGGGTTTGTGGGGTTTAGCGCACAATGATCTTGTCTGCTTGCCGGGAAAGTCTTGGAATGACACAACCGATTTTTATTTGTAACTTCAGTCAAATTTTGAATGCCCCTTGAATAGCTACAATAGTATTAAGCAGTTTACTTTTCTGTCCTACACTATTTGCAATAATTTAATTAATTTTTCCTAGGAAAATAGGTAAATATTTCGCAACCTCCATAAAAGTCCTTCTCTAATCCTTTTAAACTCCGAATGGGTTCTAATGGTTTGAAGTTAGAAATAAAAGTAATGCTTTCTACTCTTTATGTGTTTAGTCCAGATTAGGGTAACCGATATACTTTATGACCTCAATCCCGGTCTGGGGCGAAATTTACGACGGCTCTTATTACAGATTTGGCAATTTCCGATTTACGGCCGCCTTCCCGCCCGTGCAGGTGTTTTCTGATATTTCGCACCCTCGTCATTACAGAATGCGCCATCCCCACTTCTCCCCTCAGATTAAACCCCCACCTTGCGGCTTTAATCCTTGCCAGCGTTCCATTCACCAGCAGACGTGCGACCCCTGCAATCAAGCCCAGCATCTTTGTGTTTCGCATTTCGCTCTCTTGTTCATTTTTTTTTGAAAAACCGTGCCGTTAATGACGGAGCCTGCTTCTTACATACTTTGTGGGAATGACTGCACGGCGGCGGGATCTTTGTTGTAACGACGCGGGCATCCCGCATGAGTCGTCACTATTCCCCATTGCAATTTAAAATTCATGTTTACGTTGGTAACTAACCCTTTAACCCTTCGAGTAGCGGCATAATTTTATGGCAAACCGCTGCAATTTATTGGAATTTCTTGCAATATCGCCGCGCTCGACAAAAGGTACTGTAACTATGGAACTACTACAGCAATCATAAATAATAACTGTGCAATAATCGAATTGAAATTTCGTATATAGAATAATGAAATCTCATTTTGTAAAACAATTAGATAATTATGAATAAATATTAGAGAAGTCGATAAAGTGAAAAAAACTCGGCATTCTAACTTGTACTTATCTTACGGAAGAATACTGAACCCTATTTAGAAATTGTTAATACTATCGTGATCTTCATTAGATTTTCTATTAAAGATAATATTTCGTATTGATTATTTATGTACATACAAATATACTTAGATATTAGGTCAAAAAACCAATAAAAATTTTGATTTCTCAAAAAAAAAATATATGATGTTTGACAATAGAATTTTACCAGAAATATCCTAATATATGACGCGCTAAATTATTCTAGCAACCGTCTATGTATATATAGTAATAATGAGATATTTTGTATGGATTGTAGGATGCGTTCGAATTAGAAAATAATATTACTGTGTGCTCCGGGAGCAAGCCGCCAATATTGGTCGTTACGTAGTCAACGGTGTTCTGATGTGCAACCAAATTTGGTCGTTACGTAGTCGAAGGGGGACCATGGAACATAATGCCCCATAATTTCAAAAATAATCGGACACGAATAATTTATAACTTATATTTTTTCCATGTCTTTGGAACATGGGAATTTTAATATTTGTATAAAAATAAATTATTGTTTAAAATATAGTTATTTTTTTTTGAAACCTCGCAAATGAGCGAACGGTGAATTTAAATAAATAAATAAAATATTAATCACAACTTTTTAAATTGTTTTTTTTTTTTTTATTACGAACTGACGCTTATTAGGTTAATAAAGAAATAGGTCAGGAATACAGACCATAGAGACACACTCTATCAAAATATCCATCAAAATATAATGTTCGCTCGTAAGCACATATTGGATGTCCCGGCGAATAGTGATTTATATAAATTTGATCTACATTAAATCGGCACAGGCTTAGCAAAGTGCGCAACAGTTTCCTTCACCAAAGCCCGTGTTATTATAATAAGGTCCCAATACATATCAGAAGTCTTAGAGAGAACCAATTCCAAAAAAACTTATTTAATGGCCTAGTCAAGAATCCATGAGATTTGGATAATGCTGAATTCTTATTCCAAGAGCATCCTAATGTAAAATAACGGAAAATATATGATAATCAACTTTGCCAAAGAGTGTAATTTTTATTTTTATTTTCATCGATGACGGCTATGTGCCTTGAATCTCTACTCTACAGTCCTCGTAAAGCAGTCTAGACTCCGAGTACTCCGTTGCAATCTTGATATTAGGCTGGATCCGCAACACTCATTACACTTGCCACAGTATCGTCTAGAACTTCAGTTGGCTTTTGAGTGTCGCTCTGCGCTGTCCTTGACCGAATAAAACGAAGGTTTGGTGAAGTGTCCTTTAATCTCCCCTTGACCCACGCAATTTAGTCAACGCGCACACCGAGCCGCTCTTCGTTAAACACCAAATTCAAAAATATATCCTAGCCGCATCCTGCCCGTTGACCTAATTAGGGATAACGCCTTCACAATCTCCTCATATCGTAAACTTTTAATTATTTTATTTTCTTGTTGCTGAGGGCATATCTTAAATATATATACAATACACTCTTTGCTAAATGGACGTAAGGTCTCTTCCTAAATATCATTATACTAACAGGCTATATTGCTAGATTTGACAATTACATTAAATTTAGATATTTTTAATATACGCTTATCTATTTTCATGACCATCATATTAATGCCTTGATAATTATGACTATAGACATTGACCTCTTTTTTTGATCAGCAATTTTGATTATTAGTTTATTTTCTATTTATCAATAGTTTTCAAACCAATTATAATTTACTAAAATTAATTTATATTGCCACAAGTATATCATGATAGTTAATATTCTTTAATTAATTACATTATTTAAAATTTTAGAGGCAAAGACGCATCCAAGTGAAGAAAGCCTACCTACTGGAGCAGAACTAAATTGTATTGTATTGTATCAATTTATAAAAAAAAATAACCAATTTTCAGAAAAGACAAAGAGCTGGAGGACATAAAATTAAAAAAAAACATCAAGGAGATGCTGATAGGCCACCCTTTCTATAATCTGGCCGAATTTGAGGGCCATGATTTTCAAATATTGTGCCCATTTAAATTACTTAAAAAAGTAGAGCCCTATTGTCTGATTATTTTATATGGTCTTATATCTGTACTTTTAGTTTAAAATGCATAACGTAGATTTAATTTGAGTATTTAAGATTTTACTGACAATTTGAATATTACGATGAATAATTTTACTACGTATCTTTTCGAATTACTAACTACTTCAAATATTAGGCTTCTATTTTGATTATTTATATTTATAGTTTGACAATCTAGTAGTTAATTCTTGACTACCTATGTATGTTCAGTAAAGAGTAGTAACGAAACTTACTACCTAACCCAATTATTTTGACACGTCCAAGAGCGGTCTTTAGCAGTCAATTGGACACGACGAAAATGTAATGTAATGTAAAAGTGCCTACATAAGTTGCCTAAAGCGGGCATTCTCGTATATAGTCATTTTAAAAATTGGCTTGCTCTCGTACCGCGCGAGTGAACCCCGCGCCCCATCCTGTTCGCCTGGGAACACAAGTTTAGAATTTGTGCAAAAAAAATATTTTCATCGGGTTTTTTACCAAAATTGCGAGGTGATTATTGTATTTTGTGTTATTATTGCTACTCATTCGTTAATGAGTGTTTACCTGATCGTGATTTGGTTGTATTCACTTTTAACTTGTCTCAAATTTTAAAGTTATTCCTTGATGGCAGTTACCTAATGTCAAAATAACAACGAGCCCGCTTTACCCCCCCCCCCCCCCCATCTTCGGGCAAAGCGGGCATTCGTAACAGTTTGGTAATTCGTCCTTTAATTTAAGCATTTTGTCAATAATTACGAAATATTATTCAAAAGCCTCAAATAAAACTTCTCAATGTAAAACATAAGCTATAGGTCATTCTTAATAATATGAATACTACCATTGCTTTGTGCCCCTTCTCCTACGTGTTATTTATATCGCTCTTTAACAGTTTAATTTATTAGAAATTTCCGTGCTCTACCTCAAAGGGTTAAAATACTGAAGGAGGCATTGACACGCCTATAGTATGGTGATACAGGTATGGTGATACGCCTATAGTATGATGGTGATTTGGAATACAGGTTGACGACTCCATCTTTTTGGAATATATTTCACATTTAAAGTAGTGTAATATTAATTTAATATTTCACACACATTTAAAGTAGTGTAATATTTCACACACATTTAATTTCACACAGATTTTATAAAAAAATAAAATCTACCTTGCTGGAGATGCATGTCCTAAGGTATTTCATGCATCATTTTTCATGCAAGTTTCCTGGCCCAAGGTACAGCATTGTGAACACGCTAAAAAAATCGACATGAAGACGGCAATATCCATTTTGATTTACGCTGAGACGAGTAGGACCATCTCCAGACTGAAATCTGTCTGTAAGTCAGTTTGTCTGTCTATGTGTGTGTGTGTGTGTGTGTGTTTTTCTCCACGATAGCACCTAAACGCTTCATCCGGTCGAACTGTTAGATTAGGTTCGATTCGACATGCAAGAATCATTTTATCATGGCAAGAGTTAAAAGGTAGTTGTAGTTGAAATCGGTCCACCAGGGGTCGCGCTAGTCACAAAATATGGCATTTAAGAGATGCTTCATCCACAAAATATAGCATTTAAGTAACTTAAAATTCGGTACCTACACTGATGCCTTGTTCAACCGAAATCATGTTATGAAATTTTTTTTGGAAGATCTCGTATTTATTATTTGGAATGAATATTTATTATTCTCGTATTTTCTATTTATTTATTGGAAAAATACTCTTTTAATACCACGGAAAATACTACAAATATACTACGAATTGACGCGCGGGGTAGTTTGGGTTGGCGCGGGGGGAGGGGGAGGAGAATGGGATTGTTGGTTGGGGGATTGTCTACCTGCCGGGAAAGTATTCGGGTGACACAACGTTTTCTTTTAGTTGTTAAATATAACGCAATGTAAAATTGTTTTATGTGGTACCGCCTATATTTATATAAACTATTGTATATACGAGTAATTATGATATTTTTGATAATTTAATACACATATTTTAAATAAATATTGATTAAAATACTTAATATATCTATAAATATACAAACATATAAATACATATGTGGAGGCTTTCCAAGTGTGGGGCTTTCCCACGTGTGGCCTACAAACAGATTCAACCCTCCGGGTTGTAAGGCCGAAGGTGACGTCGGGCGGCGTTGGCGAAATCCTCTTCTTTAACGTCGATCGGGTCGTGTCTAATCCGCTTGTAGGTAGTATTTCCGGGACTTGCACTCGAGGTTTGTATTGTTAATAAAAAACAATAATTTTGTTGTTTTTAAAAGCTTCTAAGCTATTAAAGATGTTTTAATTTACTTTAAAAAATGAAGTCTTTTACACTAGTTATGAATTTACAAAGCACGCTCTAAAGTGGCCTGTCGCAAGGCACGCTAATAATGATCTCCAAGACACGCTCGAAAAATGATCTGTCCCGTCATCGGCGGGCGACCTCCATTATATAGGTACGACCGCCGCGCGCTGCCGTCGGCCGCGTGGTGGGGAGGTTTGTGTCCCGCCCGCACGCGGTCGTCGGCCGACGTAATTGTATGTCGTTTTGTGAAGTTTAATATAATATTATTTCCTTCTATTTTGCTTAAGTTAAGGGTATACATACGCCCTTAAACTCTAACTTATATTAACTTATGACTATTTTACATTTATCTTTTTAATAATCATAATTTATTGCTATGTCCTATTTTAGGTTTAATTTTACATATCTTCACCAGTTATTGGCCGATTTGGCTCGGACAAAGTCTAAAAATTAAATTATATTATTCTAAATATTTAGGCATTGTTATGGCAGCAATTTTGTGGATTTTGTGATCCAATATTTAAGCTGGCGCTTTCCAAAATATGAGTCATTCTTTGTACCTACCTGGCTGGCGGGGAGGGTCGATTTTACAACCGGCGGCGGGGTTGCTTAATCCTTTTTGCCGGCGGTGTATTTAGGGTGGGTTTTTATTACCCTTTTTAAATGCACGTGCTGGGATAATTCCGACGTTTCCTTTGTTTGCGAGCGAGGTTTGTTTTCGGGTTGACGTGTAATTTCGAAATTTTTGGCGTTTCGCTTGTAATATTCCACTTTTAGTTTAAAAACCATTAGCCCCCGCTTTTAGTGGAGCTAATCCGAGTATACCGATTTGTGTGTTAAGTGCACTTACTGCCATAAATAATATTTGTTGGTTGGGGATTTTTGATGCGCTCGGGATTTTAGGCATGTCGACACGATATTTGTTGTGATGTTTATCATCATCATGCCTGCCCGATATTCCATCTTTCTTCCCGCAACAACATATATACAAATATACAAACACATCATTAAACATGAATATATAAGTAGATAAGTGTACCTAGGCATATATTCTTATACGGCGCAATAGTAACCAATTAGTCCGTTTCGTTTCTTTCTAGTTCAATTAACCGTTCCGTCATAATTCTTTCTATCCGTGTGGTATCTAACTTTACTTTTAAGGCCCTGATTGACGGGCGAGTAAAACTGCGGTTTTATGGCTAGTCGGTAAAGCTCGCCTGTGTATCATTGCAATACCGCGGTTTTACATACCGACGAGCCTGGCTCGCGGCTCGTCATGTTTGCTATATTTTTTACTCGGCTCGTCGTGCAAAACCGCTTGTCGATTACGGCCGGCGAGCCGAGTCGGCAGTTTTTAGCGACAGCGCTAGAGGATGGACGTGCTCCGCGTCACTATGGGTCTGCGAACTAACAGTCACAATTTTATAATAGAATTTCTAAATTGCTTCCGAGAGTATCCATGTTTATGGCAAACTAAATCAAGCGAGTATAAAAAAGTCTCTGGAATAATTCTTCCCAAAGTTTGCCTAGATTTTAAAGTAGAATACTGCAGACTGGTTTGGGTTTTACCTTCTGCCAGGTATCTCATTGTAGCAGTCAAACGTTCATGAGGAGAAATAGGGTCTCGCATTATAGTGTTTTGCTTTTGTATTATAGGTGTCACTAAAGACAACAATTCGTTGTACGATTCTTAAGACATTCTCAGATAATTTCTGTAATCAAGTGGTTCTGCTGATAATTCTTAAATTAAATGTGTGTGCGACAACGCTTGCCTTTTCTCAATCCAACTTTTAACACAAACTCTAGGGAGTTTTCGCTTTTTTTTCATAATTTCGTGGCATGCCATAGCGAGATAACACAAAGCTTCAGACTCCGAACAAGACATGTTGCCTCAGTTCTCATTCAGACACGACTATTTTGCTCGCTAGTCGATCAGCACCAACGAGCCGCGAGTAAAACCGTCGTTCTAAAACCGCGGTATAACGGCTCGTAC
This sequence comes from Micropterix aruncella, assembly GCA_944548615.1. Taxonomy (NCBI): domain Eukaryota; kingdom Metazoa; phylum Arthropoda; class Insecta; order Lepidoptera; family Micropterigidae; genus Micropterix; species Micropterix aruncella. Next base: position 36,331,313 of record OX155957.1, on the reverse strand, counting down.
GTCGATCACCCTCTGTGTTGATGCTATTGTGTAGTCTGACAGCTCGAAAAAAGGTATCTTTAAGCTAATTTAGTTTTCTTATGGGGGACATCATGTTGCATGACTGTAATTGCGGGCGTTGTGATAGTGTGGGCTTTAAAGTTATGCCGCTTTGTGTGGGTGAAATAGCATTTGTTTAATATTTTTGTGTGAGAATTCCGTGTGCCTACTAGACACACGCCAATTATAACTGGCGTATGTCTAGTACTTGGAACCCTTTAAATAACTGGTCGTTGGAGAATCTAAAGGGTTTTTTATTGATTACCATAATTTCTGATACGCTCTAAATTTCTTTTTTCCAAAATGATTGCAATCTAGTTTTTTCAGCACGGCCTGTACGTGACTATGAAAACATTAGCGATGCGAACTGTCAGCGTTTCGCAAAGATCGATAATATTATATTGAAGAGCTTCCCCTTTACTCGTAGACACGGGCTATAATGCAATTGCGCTGTTACGGAAACTTAGCAGCGTTGGATGCAGCTCATGAATACCACATTCTAAATATTGTACGTGACACAAAGAGCTCGGTAGATAAATTGTATACCAATATTGGATGGTTAGAAAATTACACTCCTCTACAATATTTGGATGATTATGACACATATATCCACAAAACACGTCTATCAGAATGATGGTGTGGTTATACCTACTCAAGAAATATTTATTGCATGTGTCGGTCGAGGACGTTAGTCTGCAGCATTCAAATTGTATAAAGTATTCTTGAACAACGATATTGCAATTTTAGGGATTTACAGGTCGCCTTTCTTAAACAATATCACTCCATTTTTATACTCACTGTCGCATAAATTAGACACAGAAACTAATAAAACTGAGTCCTCACTGGTGTCCTTAATATGTATATATGCATATTTAATTGTAATGTGTATAAAATTAAAATATGCTAAGTGTATACAATATTTTGGGTAAATATAAAGTCATCATGTAAAGCAATTTTAAATTAAAAAAAAAGAAAAAAAAAACAATGCATGAAAGTCTAACTTAGTACGGACATATAGTAGAACAGAATAACCTTATTGTGCTATACAATACAATACAATACAATCAACTAGTCCAGTAGATAGGCATTCCTACACTCTATACAAATGTAATCACACAATCTCTTTGTATAATAATAGTATTGCTGCAGTAAGTAGACACGAAAAACTTTTTTTTCTTAAAAATAATATTCGTCGTAACGTTTGCGAGATAAACGGCGTCGGTGTCGGCCTGGTGACGGGGAATGAATGAGCATCGTAAAAGTTGGCCTTACCAGCAGCAAGAAAGCAACTCGATGCATATTCATGACAAACGGCGGTGGAAGTTTGGACGGCCGCAGCGGAGGGGGTACAAATATGGGGTGAGGCGCTGCGCTTGGAACAAAGCCCAAGGCGTTAGGAGGATCACACCACAACTTGCCCTGCTACGTTACAGTTCCGAAGTGGCCGTCTACATCGCTCGCCAATAAGGAAATCACTTCGGCATCGACGTTGCGGGAACAAAACCCCTTTTTTATTTATTCTAATCGTCAAGCAACCGTTATACTGATTCGAAAGAAATGGAGCTACATACGTGCCTATATGTTATTATTGATTTCTCGATGGTCTTTTAAATTATTTTTGGCGGTTCCCTCTACTTTGTTTGATATTTATAGGACAGAATTGTACCATATTCTTTGATATTTAAAGGACAGTTTGAGTCCAATAACAAATTACTGATAAAATTGCGATGGTACTTATGTGCCATATATTTCCATACAAATATATTTATTTTGGAATGCTCAAGTTATAAAGGTCAGTCGTAAAGTCTTTGCAGGTCTCCATTCTTTTAAACAAATACGGAATTTTTAACCTCTTTTTTAAACGCCAAATGACGCATTCTATGATTTTACCAATGATTTACTTTATTCCCTAAAGAAGTTTGAAGACATATTGACCTTTCGTAGACAAATGGAGTCGCTCCACATTACACAGTGTCGGTATTTTCATACACTCACCCTAATCTTTAGTGATTTTCATTCAAACATGCCATATTCTGTACACGACTTCCCAACAAAAAAAATAGTTAATTATAAATAGGATAGAAATCGAATTTACCGCGTGAAATTTGTTGCACCCGACGTTTCGGTGACGTTGCAGCCGCCGTTGTCCCGACAACGTATTCATGTATAGGGTATGTAAAATTTGTAATACGCAGCTCGGTGATATTGACGTATTCAATACGTCATCATTCGCTCTTAAGAAAGCAATTATTAATGACGGTATTGATTTATCATTGTAATCGCAATATATAACATAAATATTATAAATAATATTTATTCAAGAATATCTTTAAACAATATGTATGACTATATTATGGAACGTGTATTAACATAAAATTTTATTTACTTATTATGACTCCTTTCTTCCCAGTTCCCACCTCTCCCTATGTGTGTTAATTCTTCAAAAAATGATATTGTTGTGTTTAAATTATGAATGTTTAAGTGGAAACATGTTATTTGTTAGCTTTATTTTTTTAACTTAATAATTTTGTAACAAATTTATTGTAATAGCTGTATGTTTCCTTAATAATAATAAAATAAAAAAATTAAATAAAATTTAAAAAAATAAATTAACAAAAAGAGGAGTAGGTTAACAGAGAGCCAATTAAAGGTTTTTACGTTTAAGTAACGTTGTAGAAACATATTTGACCTTTCAATTAAAGCTATCGATTAAAAATACATCAAAAATTATTCAACAATTTAATGCCGAAGAATTCACTGCTCAGCCGCTGCCTAGCTGAGTTACTACTCGTACAGAATAGATCAAAAAGTCAAAGCGTTTAATCAAATCATTGAAATTGTCACTTGTTCGCCACAGAAACGCATTTTGCCTATAGTTGGTACCAGCATGAGGAACATGAAGAGCAGGGTTAAATCTATTGAGTTTGGAAGGAACACGGAGATTAATTTTATTTAGTAAGTAGCATTGTGTGATAAATGAATTATTAAATATAAAACAATAGAATTACTATGATCAGGGTAGGCAGACGATATAGGCGAGCATAGCTGACTAGTGAAAATGCAGTATGGAAACCGGTATCTGATCATCCTGCGCTTGTGAGCGGCGAGTGAGCGGGGCAGCGGCGAAAGCAAGGGTTGCAAACATGTTTATACTGAGAAGTAATGAAGCGGGTGTATATAACACTATTTCTAAGCAATTCAATACATACAATACGAAGGAATGAACTGCACTGATAAGTGCGATAGTTTCACAGAGGTACATCTTAAATAGCGATGGGAAGTATACAATAGCATAGAGACAGATTACGCAATTTTGTTTAAATCAGACACATTGTAGACGATGATGGAATCCAACTGGGTTCGTCTGCCGGCCGAGAAAGAGCGCTAATCGGTTGTATTTATGAAATTAATATGCAGATGAAATCAGTCTATTGCTACTTGCCAGCAAAGTGTTAGTATGTTTTCGACGGTGGTATCGGAGTTGATGCAGCGGTTATATGTATAATAAAAACGAATTGACACCATCCAACTTGTCGCTCGCTTCCGTGTATATTCCACAAATCCGACATCTGTTTCGCCCGCGCCAATTTTTCCCGCCTCCCGATGTTGTAACACCGCGACCAAAGTGGTACCAATTAAGGGCGGCTTATCACGGGGCGCCGCGATGACGTCGCCGGCGCGGCGCCGCGGCGTGTCGCGGTGCCGGGCGACAACGGGCCGTATCTCTCCCGGCCAGCCGCCCGATAATGCCCCAACTAATTTCACACTTTGTCATTGTCGGAAGGGCGGGCGGACGGCGGAGCGGAATGGCGCCACTACTTCCGGTCGCGCGGGAAAAAGAGCTCGCACTGCGCGACTATATTCGCACTGACTTGTGATTAATGGACGAGACGGGTGCTTTTTACCAAATTGCAAAGAGACCAAACTACGCACGCGTTTACGTAGGGTTTTACTTCAAGGTTTGAACGAACGAACTAACGCGAAACAGAAGGTGTCTTTCAGAAATAGCATCTGGGCCTATGCATCTCCGCAGGAGAGTGTTGTCATTTACAACAACAGACCCGCACGCCAGAAAGGTATAACAATATATAATCGTTTTTCAACCTGGGATGAGCGTAGAGACTTGAGACGAAGACATTCCACTAACTAACTCCGCCAACTCGCCCGTAAGAGGCCAACGTCTTACCGCAGTACACCGTGAATATGCACCTGTGAGGGACCACCTCTCACCTCTCACTAGGTTGTGCGGTGTGAGGTGGTGGTGCCAACTTGCGGGTTATCTCCGAATTAAAAGGCGATTTTGAGTGAATCAGAAGGTATTTATTGAATGGATTGAGAGTTCGATATTGCCAGTTGTAACGCTTCCCGAATAGGTAATATTGACGCGGATGAAGTGACTCGCGGAATGAATGAATTTACGAGGATGTGAGGATAAGGATTTTACTTGTGCTCCTAGTATCTCGTACCGGGCACTGCTCGAGTCTGTGGGGATGCAGACTGATGCTTCTCTATCGGAAAAGGGCGGAAAAGGAAACCAAGGAGCCGGACTCGTTGAGCGGCCTCGTGAGAGGGGTACCGAGTATGCCGTAGCAACCTTGGGGGAGGTGATCACTCGAGGAATGATACTTTGGTTGCGTTTTCGCCGGTTTATATAGGCCGATATATGATGCAATCCGAAATATTCCGAGTAAAAGTATTGTTTCATCGTGCTGATTCATCGCTGGACGAGGTAGAAAAAATGTGAATTTGTGTCAGTGTATTTCACTGAAAATCAATGCATTTGTTGATTGCATGTGACGGCACTTAAGAGCCGTTACACACCCAGCGTGCCAACCTCGCGCACCCACTACCAGTTTTGGCCGGATTTCACTAACCTCCCGACTGGTTACGGGTTCGAGGTCACTTCGTGGTCCTCCCCTGCCGTATGCTCAGCGGTGATTCAGTTTGCAGATATAGCGGACCATGGCGTCCTTTGCCCGTCTTTCACTCAGGATCTGGTGGCCTCTGGAAACGCGTGGCCGTGGCCCAATATGTACCCAGCTGCGTGTTCGCCCAGGTGGCAGCCTTCGTGTGGCGACTGCATGCTGAAAACGCAACTCCAGCCCCGATTACCATCAATTTAGTAAACGCCGGACGCTGCGGTTATTGGGGGCTACCAAACTGCGGCGACGTTACACCAAATTTGAACTGGCTGGGCCAGGATATGCACAGTAGTAGATGCGGTCGGCTGTTCCATTGACGCTTTAGTTGCGGGTTCTCACAGAGAATTCTGCAGAATGGACGGGTCAAATATCGTGTATCCAGCGGCGCCGGAACCGCCCGCGCAACCACTCGCGATTTCAATTGAAATCAGCGCCATCTATAACCGTTATTATGTACTAGCTAATGTTCTCAAAATAGTTTATTAATAAATAGGATAAAAAACAGATACAAACTCTCTTCTACGTGGAACCCTCTTCTTAAAATGTTCCCGCCGCCGAACGCCGAACGCAAAGACGTAAAACAGGATACAGTGAGTGTTGTGTGCAAGACGGATTTTCAAAATTCCCGCGCTCCGAGCCCGGCCCCCCACCATCGTTATAACCTACGCAGTGGCAGCAGCGGTATGCGGCCTACCCGTAAAACAACGGATTGACAGCTCTTCAGTCTACCCTGGACAACGGCGGCTGCAACGTCACCGAAACGTCGGATGCTACAAATTTCACGCGGTAAATTCGTTTTCTATCCTGTTTATAATGTCAAACAGCCGCGATAGTCTTCGATCTTATATAGTTTATTAATTCTTACATTCCATATACAAGTTACAAAAAAATATTATCATAATGCAAAACATTTTCTTATAAGTATTCAATATATTATAAACCTAGCTCGAAAAGGAGATTCACCTCTTTGACATAATTGTGGTCTTTTACCTCCACACTAGGAATTGACCTTTGTTGAGGTGCTACCTCGTTTAGTAATTCCTGTCGAGAAGACAAGTCTCATCAATGTTGTAACGGTGTGTTCTAGCTAACTGACGATTTTCAGCCCAGTTATAGAACACGATTTTCTAAACTATTTCCAGTAGTACCCGGCTGGTATGATAAACAAAGAGATATTAGGACTGTATTGGATTTATGGGATAAATGGACGTTTCACAACGATGGAACAAATTCCAACAAATCACCAACCTTTTCGACGGTCGATAAGTGCACCTGACGAAATGACGAGCTGCTTGGCTCCCCTTTGATTCCACAAACTTGGACCGCGAAGATGCTGTACCGCACGCGCAATTCTCGAAACAACACACATCAATTTGCAGCACGCACCAATTTGCACGAGAGCTTTTCGACCATTTTGCGACAATGATGCGGCGGCGGGTAGGACTCAACTCGAATGAACAAAGCGACCGCGCGGCGGTGTTTACGACTCGCTTGTGTGTGTGTGTGTGTCCAATGACGACCCGATACACAAGTAATAATTTGTCAGTACTGCGGGATTTGGAATTAGGAGGTTGGTACAGGATTACACAAATGTATTCATTATTCATTTGTCATTGGTCCTTCTTAACTGAAAGATCGATTTGATTAAAGGAAGATTGATTTACTCCAGAAGTATTCTTCTAGGTCTACAAGTTCAATTATTAATGCACCGCTCAACTGATCCCTCGGGAGTCTATGTTTCAAATTTCAAGTCAATCGGTTAAGCCATTTAACCTGGAACGTCGGGTCGGTTAACATAGAGATTAGGTCGGTGAATACCTAAATATAGATAAATAGAATCTCGAAACTATTATATTATTATTATATTCTCGTTTATAATAAATGCAATTTGATGAAATTATATTTAACAAATGTAAAAATAAACTATTTAAATTACTTGGTATACCTAAATTCCTTTGAATTGGCTTCATGGATATCTGAGAATGTATATTTTTAGGCACTTTAACCTACCCTCCGAACGAGTAATCCGTGCACGAAATTCGAAGACGCTGGATTAATTTGGTGACCTTTTTAGCCTGGGATGATCAGCCATTACGGGGCGCCCGCCCGTGCCCTCTCCCCGACATCTTCTTTAATCCCTAATCCGCCACACAATCTGTCTTCGCAGCATCTCGCCCTCCTTTCCAGCGCTTTCCTTATCTTCAATGAGCGCCCATTCTCTTTACGGCCTGTTTTGTTTTTCAGACGACCCCAAAAGGCAGCACAGAAATCCTTAAAAGCACAGTCAGTCTAGCAGCGGCGTTCACGCCATATGCCTTTGTACGACATTGAAGTACGCCGTTGTTTTTCTTACTTAGTAAAGTGCCTTTCATCTTAACCTGCATGAATATTATTTAACGCCAACAAAATTTTACCTTTTTCTGTAACATTGATGAAAACAATTATCTTTATGTTTTCGAGGGTGCTGAATACCGAAATAGTAAAGATAATTGAAGTTTACCTGTCGTTTTTCAATCTTTTTATTTATTTATTTATTTTTAGGAAAACCAACAGCTAATTATAATTTAACAAAAGAGGAGTAGGATAACAGAGAGACAGTTAAAGGTTTTCACGTTTAAGTAACGTTGTAGAAACATATGTGACCTTTCAATTAAAGCTATCGATTACAAATACATCAAAAATGAATGATAAAGAATTCACTGTTCAGCTGCTGCCTATCTGAGTTAATACTCGTACAGAATAGATCGAAGTCAAAGCGTGTAATCAAATCATTGAAATTGTCACTTGTTCGCCACAGAAATGCATTTTGCCTATATGTTGCCATTTTGTCTTACATGTTCAAGTTCAAGTTCAAGTTGTTTATTTTCAAAAATCTTTACAGATTATATATATATATATATATATATATATATATATATATATATATATATATATATATATATATATATATATATATATATATATATATATTGTGCAGAAATAATAATTTACACTTATACAATCAAATATTATGTATATATATATATATATATATATATATATATATATATATATATATATATATATATATATATATATATATATATATATATATATATATATATATATACATATATATATATATATATATATATATATATATATATATATATATATATATATATATATATATATATATATATATATATATATATATATATATATATATATATATATATATATATATATATATATATATATATATATATAAAATTAGTAAAAGCTACTTAAAAAGTAGCGAAGGAAATCCCAGCTTGTATTGGGAAATGCTTATGTTTGAATGAGATATACTTCCGGATGTGCACGACTTTCGACGGTGCAATGTAAGTTTAAAGGTCCTTTTGCAGTCGACTAACGATCACTATTCATCCATATATCTCATAAATAGGGCTTATCCTTATGCAACACAAAATGCCTTCAATTGAGACGAATTAAGCGAAAAATAAAAAATTAAACTATTGATCACTTCGGCAAAGCCGTTTTCTAAGTGAAAGTGACATTACGAAATAATTCAAATTTCGAATGCTACCAACATTTAAAATATGATACAATTGGCTGAGTTTTTTATCAACGAGCCATTAAATCGAAATAAAAATAAAAAAACCTCCATATGCTCAATGAAATGAAAGAAGAAACTTCAATCTTAATTTCTGGCAGAGGAGTTTATAATAAAGATTGTATAAAATAGGGTATCAAAATAGGGTAAACCTATATAAAATTGTATAATATTAAAAAATTGTAAAGAAATATTGTAGAAAACAGTATAATATTGTTATATTTGATAAGGTTTGTAAAGAAATCCGTTTATAGGATGATGTTTTTATTTAAAATAAAATTAGTAATAGCTACTTTAAAAGTAGCGAAGGAAATCCCAGCTTGTATTAGGAAATGCTTATGTTTGAATGAGATATACTTACGGATGTGCGCGACTTTCGACGGTGCAATGTAAGTTTAAAGGTCCTTTTGCAGTCGACTAACGATCACTATTCATCCATTTAATGGCTCGTTGATAAAAAACTCAGCCAATTGTATCATATTTTAAATGTTGGTAGCATTCGAAATTTGAATTATTTCGTAATGTCACTTTCATTTAGAAAACGGCTTTGCCGAAGTGATCAATAGTTTAATTTTTTATTTTTTCGCTTAATTCGTCTCAATTGAAGGCATTTTGTGTTTCATAAGGATAAGCCCTATTTATGAAATATATGGTTGAATATATGGTTACATACAACCGAATTTATAACCTCCTCCTTTTTTGCATTCCGTTATTAAGATAAATTAGAAATAAATGAAATAAATGTAGTATTACTAGTTCACCAGGAGAACTAGTAATACTTCAGTTCTTTGCCAAGCAATAAATAACGAAGTGGAACCATCCAAAAATTTAAAGTCCTTTCGCATTTATATCAAAATTCCAAGGGCAAAATATTCTAATTCTCTTCATTAGGATTCCATTGGCGGCGTGTCGTATCTCGGCACTTTTCTATTCAGTCGTTCGTCGATGGACGAGAGGTGGCTTGGAGTGGCGTGGCGTTATTAAATATTTGAGTTGGTCGCCGAGAAAATTCCACCGCAGCGTCAAGAGGCGAAGACAATGGAATTTTATCCAGGGTGACGACGCGACGCCAAAGGAGGGCGGAGAGCGGAGAGGAATCTGCAGCAGAAGAACGTTGATTACATCGTGGACAGTTGGCTTCGATATGCTATCATCGAAAACCGCCAGCGACACCTCTGCACTCTACGAATGCTATCTCTCTAATTTTTATTTCATTATTTTTTCATCAAAAATAATATTGAATGTAAAAATTTTGTTTAATTTTTTTTGCGTTTTGTAAATTTATAGTACCGGACCCTGCCAAGCGTTTTTGCTGGCAATTCCATATTCTCTAAACTGTTTCTATATGTGAGAACCTGTTATTGGCTATCATTTATTATTTAAGTTGTTATTTAATATTTTATATGGCTGTTGGTTTTCCTTAAAAATAAATAAATAAATAAATAAATAAATAAATAAATAAAAAAATACATTTTCGCAAAAATAATAAGATTTTTCTTGTACATTTTTTTACTAAACAAATAAGATGATATTGTGTGGATGTCATCACCTCAATATATATTATATCTGTTTTAGCGTTATAGTATTAAAAACATAGTCATTTCACTTATATTTTATTTTTCTGACATTAATTCCGATCACTCATATATTCTTGAAAATTAAAAGATAAATATATAAATATTTAACTAATATTAAATATATTATTAGGAAAATTATCATTGACAAATAAATATGCATTTAAAACACATTCAAATAAATATGTATAATACAAATAAATTGACAATAAATATGCATTTGCAGATACATTTAAACGGATAAAATTTCATATACCAAACATAATCAAAAGTGCATTAAATTGAAGTTAGGAATATTGTGTTAACATCCTTAGTTAATACTAGCTGACCCGTGCCCACTTCGTTGGGCGGTAAAACTTTTTACTTGTGATGAAATTATGAGAGTGGTTTGGTTAGTACTGAGTGCTATGATTTATTTCCTGACTGCTAAAAGAAGGGTTATATTTTTACTGCATATGTATGTATGTACATATGTATTTGCATGCCAATTTGACTATATTACCGTTATTTGTGAGTGTCTTCTTGTGAGTGTCTTATTTGTGAGTGTCTTATCTCTTTAACCATTTATGCAGTAAAAGTGAAATGATATGCAGTAAAGGGGAAAAGTCTTCTGTTTTAAACACTTCAGACGATAAATTTACTTATTTTGATATGAATTCATGATTGTTGATAATATGACCAATAAACATGACCTAACGATTAAAATTATTTTTTAAATATAAAATACTACTTTTTGTGACTTAAATATAAAAGGTCATATGCTGTCGCTGACTTTTTGTAGGCATTATCAAGCTCTACAACTTTTTCCTTGAATACAATTATATATCTCTCATCGTTAAGGCAGCGTTCGTAAGAAACCTTTTCCTTCGATCGTTTTTCTCCGACTTACTTTGCAAATCCGACTACCACGAAAAAGTCTTTTAATTTTTCAGATTGATATATAACCTATGACACTTACAAATAACGTGGCTTTCTATTGGTAAAAGAATTTTCAAAATCGGTTCAGTAGGTCCAGAGATTACTTCCTACAACGTCACAAACTTTACCTCTTTATAATTTTAGTATAGATTTGAAATACTTAAAAACTGTAGATGTTTTCAATCCGTGAATGAAGTAGCATTCGGAGATGCACACTCTGTGAGGATGCACATTCTGCAAAGTTCACCGGAATTAAAACTTTCCAATCCGACTTTTCACTGCGAAGTACGTTAAGTACTTGTATTGAATTCGTCGAGATTTCAAAAAGTTGCTGAAGATTTAGACTACCACTAAAGCTTTGGCTCATGCAGTCTTAATATCGTCTAAAAGATAACTTCTTTTCTCGAATGTATTGTCTTCCATCAATTTATGACAAGAAGAATACATCAAATTTCTTTTCTTCCTTCTTTGAGATTAGACAATCGAAACCGCATTTCGGTGTATGAGTATTTGTTATTTTGATATTTTTAACCTCGTATGATATTTTTATAGTGGTTAAGTCGCTTGATCTTACATTGTAAGAATATTAATAAATATTTTAGGAAAACACTTCGATATTTCATGATTGACGCTAGGGTTCTTAATAAAAGTCTCATTCGGTGGTAGGAAGAACGAAAACTGAAAGTATCCTCATGACATTTCAAAAATAGCAACACATTTACACACACACACACGATTTACACACCCTCACATCTCTAACAATATAAATTGCCCATATGTAAATAAGAGTAAATTCAGCTTTTTATTTTTATAACATAATATATTGTACTTATATTTATTTTATAAATATTTTCTACTACTTTCTGATTATTCTGAATTTAATGATTATCTTGTTTAATTTATTTTATTTCATTTTTAATTTTTTAAATTAACTAAAACAATTTCTTAACATCTTCATAAAATGAAACTTTAAAAATTTAAATTTAATATATAATCATATGAAGTTGGCGTTTTTCTTGGAACAGGCACTGCCTAGTTAGGAGTGACTCAGAATCATTCTGTAAAAATAATTTTTAAATATTTTTATGTTGCTAAATAAATAAATACATATAAATAAAAAAGAAATACATATAAATAAAAATTAACGGATTTGCATTTCCAACTCTGTCGATTGAATGCAATAACAAGACACACACTTACATACGTGTTACATGCTCACATACATATAAACACGTCATAGTAGGGTTGGTTGTTAGAGATTGTCATATGACAATAAACCCGCTTATTGTGATTTCACAATAAAGAGTAATAAACAAACAAACCAAACGAGTTTGCGAATCAAGTGCACCGAGAATTTCATATTTCCAAAAATTGACTAATATTCTCTTATGTATGTATGTTCAATATGGCGTCGTTCATGGTTGGTATAACAGTACGGTGGCGCACTTTAGATGTCGCTCTAAACACGCCTATACGGTAATAAAAAAAATGATTTAACAACAAATGAAAGCATAACTTGTTTTAAATACACCGAATAACACTAGACTAAAAAAAATAAACTAGATGCCACAGCGCTTTCTCTCTGAGCACAAAACGCGCTCTAAATTTAATATTGAATAAAATAAAATATAAAAAAAAAATATCTGAAATTTCCTCAACAAACTTCATCGGCCATTCGCACGAGGTTTTGTTAAAATAAATCGAAATTGTTAATTCATTTTCCACCCTGTGAGAGCTGAGATGTGCTGCGAGCAGCACATCAATATGTTCAAAACAGCACTGTAAGAAACTAATTAACAGAGATTCCATAATTTCACTATCGACCGAAATGGCCAATATTTTATAGAGATTTTTCAAAGACAGCGGAAGAAGAAACTCCTTGGTTTGCCAGTATAAACAAAAATGCAGGGTATCTCCGTCTGGAATTAACCTTCAGGATACCTCTGTCCTCCCGACTGGTTACGGGTCCGAAGTCGTTTACGCGACCTCTACCGGTAATTGAATTCGATTGGTCACGGCCTGGGGGGTCTTTGCCCGTAGTGCCACACGGGATCGAGTGGCCCAAGGTCATTTCAAGACTGGCATCACAACAGGTCGACATCCACCCCCCTGCTTAGGAGACAGTGTATTTCCTTCAGCAATTAGTCAGAATGCACAACCGATTGGCTTCGCCAATCCCGCCGGGAGAAATCGGCCCACCAGACGAGACATCTTTCGAGACCAAAAAATATTTCGAGACAAAAAAATATAATTTACATACAACAAAAAATATTTTTTTAAATTACTTTTTAAGATTGTGTTAAATAAAGACTAACTTAACTTGCGGCCATATATGCGTATATGGATTATTAAAAAAACTAAACCTATTGAAATGTGTGGGCTTGTCGGTTCATTGAATGCATATATCTCGATTATTTATTGAGGTATAATAATACTCATTGCAGATTTGGAATGAGCGTGGTGAATATAGTCGAGTAACGACAAAAAAACAACAATGTAAAACTTACCACCACGACAAAGTCCTTGCTGTTAATCGCGAGGTAATTAGCCTCTCAGTGGCTCGTGCCAACAAGGGTTTGACAGTACCCGCCAAACCCCAATACAGTTTGTGCGGGATGATTCTAAAGGCAAAAAAACATTTCACTACAAAACCTTTCTCAATAATCGAGAAAGCTTCAGATTGGATTCTGGAGGTCGATTCGGTCTCTAAGCAGTATAAATTCCCTGAAAGTATCGGATGCACAGCCCTGCGTCCAGACATAACTCTTTACTCTATATCTCGGAAGATGGCCCTTATGGTAGAATTAACTGTTCCATGGGAATCAAATATCCCAAAAGACCACGAGTACAAATTAAATAAGTACCATGATCTCGCAAATGCCGTCACCAGGAACGGTTTCACTGTTCACCTTCACGCGGTAGAAGTTGGCGCTCGTGGCCTGCCAGCTAAATCCCTGTTTCACCTTTTTAAGATCTTGGTCTCTCCAGGAAAATAATCAACTCCTTCTTAGTAAAAATATCTAAAACCGCCATTTCCGCATCCTAAATTCTATGACTTCGAAGGGGGAGTGAATGGGCGGTAAGGTGGACGCTCACATGTGGCAAGACAGCTGTCCTAAACCTACCACAGCCGGTCGTTAGTTCGGAATCCACTGCTCACCCCCCAGAAGTGTAATAACACTATATGATGGGCCCGACTTCGGTCGGTGAATTCCATGTCAGCTCCGTTTGTATTTTATTTATAGGCTCCTATATAGATTTTGTTTTATATATGTACCTGTTCTACATGGTTAATTTACGGTTGTAGTCGTTTACTCTGACTACAATTCGGTTGTAGTCGTTATACTTAGTAGGTAAGTTTCCTGTTAGTTTGACATATTACGGAATTCATTTTAAATATTGTTCAAATAGGGCAAAGACGACTAACGTGCGTAAGTTGTCAGACGTGTAGGGATTGACTTGGGAGGCTAACGAAAACCTTGTCTACATCCTGAGACACAGGGATGCCCATTATTGTCCATCAACCTAAAGCCGAAAGTGTATGAGACATGCGTGCTGCCAGTAGCAACCCTCCCTTAGAAGTCAACCTTCAGGCGCTGTACATCATGTGGCATCAGCCAATCGATTGTGCATTCCGACTAACAGCTGGGGGGGTCTGGAAACAGAAATCTTTCCTATAGAGTGGGGATAGTTGTTAACCTTACGGCAACTGATCTTGAAACGATCGGCCACCCGATCCCGGATGAACAGCCGAGCAAAGGATGCCGTGGTCCGCGATAGATCCGGTAGACACCGTATAACCGCTACGCAAGGGAGAAGACCATGCAAGCGACCTCGATTCTGTAACTAGTCAGGAAGTTGAAGGTATCCTGATGGTTAATTCCAGACGGTGATATCCTTCCAAATTGGTAGTCAGGGGGCGATGCTGCCCGCTGGGTACCTTTCCGGCGTCTCGCCATAAGGCGTTGGCCTCTGACGGACGAGTGGCGTAACTAGACATTGGACTGTTTCCGTCCCAAGTCTTCTACACTTACCTCACGGAAGACAGAACGATCTAATATCGTTAAAACTTCCTGAGGTGACGGGTTCACCCGTTGTAGTTGACAGCTCTAGTTGCGAGTAGCAACGTACGGCCTAGATCGCAATAAGTCGCTGTTTTTCTGGTTCATGAAAAAATACGCGGCCTAATTCAATGTCGTGTCGTGTTGAGGTATGGTATCGCTATTTCAGTATTCCCCAGCAGCTCTCTTGGTTCATTTTCTGAAATGCGCTTAGTTTGTGGCAATATAAAAGAGGGTATTAAAGCATATATGAACCTGTCCTAAATACATTAACACCCCGTTTTATATTGCCACAAACTAATCGCCTTTCAGAAAAAGTCGTATGTCAATAATTAATTTGATATACTTATAAATAATTAGGACTACAACCGTATTGAAACATACGTATTCCTTTGAATATTCCACGAGAGTTTAAGTTCGTCTTTTTTCCATGTCATTTCACAGCAAACTTGTAAAACGTGCCGATATTCGGAGACAAAGGAAAGCAACGCTTTTGTCGCTCCGGGCGTAGGTTAGCGTCGCCGGACGCATTCTAGTCGCGTAACGCTAATGGTATTGTACCGGCCGGAGCGGTAGGATTGCGACCGCATCGCGCGTCGCACCGCTCCAGTAATTCCATTCTGAACGGCAAACGCCAAATTAAAAAATATCCGCACTTTTCGCAGTGGCGGAACTTTTACATATTCGCGCACTTACCACGTAACACACGGAATTCATTTTAAATATTGTTCAAATAGGGCAAAGACGACTAACGTGCGTAAGTTGTCAGACGTGTAGGGATTGACTTGGGAGGCTAACGAAAACCTTGTCTACATCCTGAGACACAGGGATGCCCATTATTGTCCATTAACCTAAAGCCGAAAGTGTATGAGACATGCGTGCTGCCAGTAGCAACCCTCCCTTAGAAGTCAACCTTCAGGCGCTGTACATCATGTGGCATCAGCCAATCGATTGTGCATTCTGAATAACAGCTGGGGGGATCTGGAAACAGAAATGTTTCCTATAGAGTGGGGATAGTTGTTAACCTTACGGCAACTGATCTTGAAACGATCGGCCACCCGATCCCGGATGAACAGCCGAGCAAAGGATGCCGTGGTCCGCGATAGATCCGGTAGACACCGTATAACCGCTACGCAAGGGAGAAGACCATGCAAGCGACCTCGATTCTGTAACTAGTCAGGAAGTTGAAGGTATCCTGATGGTTAATTCCAGACGGTGATAACCTTCCAAATTGGTAGTCAGGGGGCGATGCTGCCCGCTGGGTACCTTTCCGGCGTCTCGCCATAAGGCGTTGGCCTCTGACGGACGAGTGGCGTAACTAGACATTGGACTGTTTCCGTCCCAAGTCTTCTACACTTACCTCACGGAAGACAGAACGATCTAATATCGTTAAAACTTCCTGAGGTGACGGGTTCACCCGTTGTAGTTGACAGCTCTAGTTGCGAGTAGCAACGTACGGCCTAGATCGCAATAAGTCACTGTTTTTCTGGTTCATGAAAAAATACGCGGCCTAATTCAATGTCGTGTCGTGTTGAGGTATGGTATCGCTATTTCAGAATTCCCCAGCAGCTCTCTTGGTTCATTTTCTGAAATGCGCTTAGTTTGTGGCAATATAAAAGAGGGTATTAAAGCATATATGAACCTGTCCTAAATACATTAACACCCCGTTTTATATTGCCACAAACTAATCGCCTTTCAGAAAAAGTCGTATGTCAATAATTAATTTGATATACTTATAAATAATTAAGACTACAACCGTATTGAAACATACGTATTCCTTTGAATATTCCACGAGAGTTTAAGTTCGTCTTTTTTCCATGTCATTTCACAGCAAACTTGTAAAACGTGCCGATATTCGGAGACAAAGGAAAGCAACGCTTTTGTCGCTCCGGGCGTAGGTTAGCGTCGCCGGACGCATTCTAGTCGCGTAACGCTAATGGTATTATTGTACCGGCCGGAGCGGTAGGATTGCGACCGCATCGCGCGTCGCACCGCTCCAGTAATTCCATTCTGAACGGCAAACGCCAAATTAAAAAATATCCGCACTTTTCGCAGTGGCGGAACTTTTACATATTCGCGCACTTACCACGTAACACACGGAATTCATTTTAAATATTGTTCAAATAGGGCAAAGACGACTAACGTGCGTAAGTTGTCAGACGTGTTGGGATTGACTTGGGAGGCTAACGAAAACCTTGTCTACATCCTGAGACACAGGGATGCCCATTATTGTCCATTAACCTAAAGCCGAAAGTGTATGAGACATGCGTGCTGCCAGTAGCAACCCTCCCTTAGAAGTCAACCTTCAGGCGCTGTACATCATGTGGCATCAGCCAATCGATTGTGCATTCTGAATAACAGCTGGGGGGATCTGGAAACAGAAATGTTTCCTATAGAGTGGGGATAGTTGTTAACCTTACGGCAACTGATCTTGAAACGATCGGCCACCCGATCCCGGATGAACAGCCGAGCAAAGGATGCCGTGGTCCGCGATAGATCCGGTAGACACCGTATAACCGCTACGCAAGGGAGAAGACCATGCAAGCGACCTCGATTCTGTAACTAGTCAGGAAGTTGAAGGTATCCTGATGGTTAATTCCAGACGGTGATAACCTTCCAAATTGGTAGTCAGGGGGCGATGCTGCCCGCTGGGTACCTTTCCGGCGTCTCGCCATAAGGCGTTGGCCTCTGACGGACGAGTGGCGTAACTAGACATTAGACTGTTTCCGTCCCAAGTCTTCTACACTTACCTCACGGAAGACAGAACGATCTAATATCGTTAAAACTTCCTGAGGTGACGGGTTCACCCGTTGTAGTTGACAGCTCTAGTTGCGAGTAGCAACGTACGGCCTAGATCGCAATAAGTCACTGTTTTTCTGGTTCATGAAAAAATACGCGGCCTAATTCAATGTCGTGTCGTGTTGAGGTATGGTATCGCTATTTCAGAATTCCCCAGCAGCTCTCTTGGTTCATTTTCTGAAATGCGCTTAGTTTGTGGCAATATAAAAGAGGGTATTAAAGCATATATGAATCTGTCCTAAATACATTAACACCCCGTTTTATATTGCCACAAACTAATCGCCTTTCAGAAAAAGTCTTATGTCAATAATTAATTTGATATACTTATAAATAATTAAGACTACAACCGTATTGAAACATACATACGTATTCCTTTGAATATTCCACGAGAGTTTAAGTTCGTCTTTTTTCCATGTCATTTCACAGCAAACTTGTAAAACGTGCCGATATTCGGAGACAAAGGAAAGTAACGCTTTTGTCGCTCCGGGCGTAGGTTAGCGTCGCCGGACGCATTCTAGTCGCGTAACGCTAATGGTATTGTACCGGCCGGAGCGGTAGGATTGCGACCGCATCGCGCGTCGCACCGCTCCAGTAATTCCATTCTGAACGGCAAACGCCAAATTAAAAAATACCCGCACTTTTCGCAGTGGCGGAACTTTTACATATTCGCGCACTTACCACGTAACACACGGAATTCATTTTAAATATTGTTCAAACAGGGCAAAGACAACTAATGTGCATAAGTTGTCAGACGTGTAGGGATTGGATTTGGGAGGCCTACGAAACCCTTGTCTACATCCTGAAACATAGGCATGCCCATTATTGTCCATCAACCTAAAGTATATGAGACATGCGTGCTGCCAGTAGCAACCCTCCCTTAGAAGTCAACCTTCGGGCGCTGTACATCATTTATTATTTATTTATTTATTAGTTTCAAATAGTATTCAAGGGCATTACAGATGAATCCAATTCGCCCTTGAATATTAAAGCTAGAGTATAAGTCTAAAAATAAATGACTACATAACTAAATTAATACTATCATGTGGCATCAGCCAATCGATTGTGCATTCCGACTAACAGCCGGGGGGGGGGGGGTCTGGAAACAGAAATGTTTCCTATAGAGCGGGGGTAGTTGTTAACCTTATGGCAACTGATCTTGAAACGATCGGCCACCCGATCCCGGATAAACAGCCGGGCAAAGGATGCCGTTGTCCGCGATAGATCCGGAATCATGCAGAGCATACTTCAGTAAGGCAAAGATAATGACCATGTATTCGGCGTTCATATACCAGTGCTTAATGTATGCCAGACAGCACCTAACAGAAACCGCAACTAGAGCGGACATTCACTCTTACCATACACGCGGTAATTCCCTTTTATGCGTACCCCGAACAAGACTGGCAAAAGTACAGAAGAGTTACTTATACCTTAGCATTAAATTCTACAATTTACTCCCTACCACTATCAAACAACTGGAGGACAAACAATTTAAAAAAAACATTAAGGAGATTCTGATAGGCCACCCTTTCTATAATCTGACCGAATTCGAGGGCCATGACTTTGCAAATATTGTACCAATTTGAATGATAATTATATATGTACTTCTAGTATTTAAATGTAAGATTTAGCTTTAGTTTGATTATTTAACAAATAACTTACTACTTTGGATGTTACTATGTACAGTTTTTAGTACGTATATATTTGATTTATTGACTATTTCAATTGTTAGGCTTCTGCTTTGATTATTCAACTTTTTAAATGACTATTTTAATTATTTTGTGTTTAGTAGGTAGCCATTGACTATTTTTTAATTTGTTTTGTAATACGATTCTTCGACGAATAACTTTTAGTAGGTTCCAAAGTTTCTTAGATACTACATATTTTTAAAAATTAATATATGTATGTAACGTAAAGATTAAAGTAGTAATGACACTTACTACTTAAAACACAAATATTTTGACACGCCCAAGAGTGGTTTTTAGCCACCAATTGGACACGACGTAAATGTAATGTAATGTAATGTAGACACCGTATCACCGCTACGCAAGGGAGAGGACCGCGCAAGCGACCTCGATTCTGTAACCAGTCAGGAAGTTGAAGGTATCCTGATGGTTAATTCCAGACGGTGATATCCTTCCAAATTGGTAGTCGGGGGGCGATGCTGCCCGCTGGGTACCTTTCCGGCGTCTCGCCATAAGGCGTTGGCCTCTGACGGACGAGTGGCGTAACTAGACATTGGACTGTTTCCGTCCCAAGTCTTCTACACTCACCTCACGGAAGACAGAACGATCTAATATCATTTAAACTTCCTGAGGTGATGAGTTCACCCGTTGTAGTTGACAGCTCTAGTTGCGAGTAGCAACCTTTGGTCTAGATAACAATAAGTCGCTGTTTTTCTAGTTCATGAAAATAAACGCGGCCTAATTCAATGTCGTGTCGTGTTGAGGTATGGTATCGCTATTTCAGAATTCCCCAGCAGCTCTCTTGGTTCATTTTCACTGTGAGATACACCCAGATGCAACTCGATTCTGATCCTTTCCTGCTTACCCGAGTGACGATTTTCAGAGTGCCACTGTGTTTCCACGGTCAGTCCGACGAAGTATCACAATTTTCGTCATTCCGTTACAATTGCCGTGTCTTGCCTGTTGGCGAACAGGCGAGAGTATCGACAGTCTTCCTCGATTCTGTCGACAAAGTATCGACACTCTTCCTCATCACGGCATTATTCCTCTCCCTTGAATGCACTTAACTAGGATTACAGCAGCGTTAGCCCGAAGTATTTTAATTTTCGACATTCTTGCTCTTTCAATTCGTCTACTTCTTCCTTCTTCTACTTCTTCCTTCTTCTACTTCTTCCGATTCCGAGGATGTCACCGTGTTATGATGGCTAACTAGAGTATCGCAAATTTTGTCATGTCTTATCTTATGTTTGTGCATTTCCACCCTTTGAACGCTGTTTCTAAAAGTATTATTCATATTCACATTGACATTCATTTTATCGGCATTCTAATATTAAACAAGTTATAATAAAGAAAATGTTTAAAATCATTGGACTTTCGGACAGGTAGCCTCTGCACCGATTACGCAGAGAGAGTAACAACACACAAAATGCATTTTCTGTATTCAAGACGAAAATTCTTAGACAGCATTTTCTTATATAAAATTATTCATAACCACATCAACTCTGCACCCCTTTTGGAAAAAAATCTTTTTAAAATCCCGCGGTCTTCCTCCTCACGTTCAAAAGATACTTTCTATATTCCCTCTTTTCATTCAAACTACGCAAAAAATACCTTCTTCAGACGCTCTTGCATGTGTTATAATGAAGTTTTGAACGACATAGATATATTCTCAGTGTCATTAAATACTTTTAGGAAACAATTGAGTGATTTGTTGTTGCATTAGTTTTAGTTTACAGCCAATAATTTAGGTACTCGTACTAAATGAAAACAGTTCGATCCGACTAGACATTTACATTGTTGTGGCTACATTTACAAATTTTGTTAAAATTAATGGTAATGTAGGTCTATTTGTTTAAGTGTATTTGTAAAAACATTTGTTTATGACTGTTTTTTACCTAAATAAAAAAAGCGATAAAAAGATAATAAAAAACACGAGAAATAAATTTTAAAACAAAAAAACGAAAGAAAATACAGAGAGGTAATTAAACACATTACAATGAAACGCACTAACGCTATTGATTTTTGTCATCATACGAGTAATATTCCTCTATTAAAATACTTTTTAAGGCGGCTCTTAAACCCACTATTTGCGGTTGTTGAATGTGATCGCTGAGCTTCTTGTAAACAGCTGGGCCAGCGAAATTTGCCAGTCTCTCCGACTTGGATGATGCATGACTTACCGAACATAGCTTGCTTCGGGATCTTGTTGGGTAATGGTAATGCAAACTATTCATTTCGAATTCGGCGAAATTTTTGCGAACTTACAGCTCTACTTTCTTATATTATATACTAGCTAACCCGTGCCCACTTCTTGGGCGGTAATTAGTGTGGTTCGCTTATTACTGAGTGCTATGATTTATTTCCTGACTGCCGAAAGGAGGGTTATATTTATAATGCATATGTATGTATGTATTTGCATGCCAATTTGGCTATATTATCGGGTTTCAAATGATTGAAAGAAATGATTCTGATTGAATAAATAATGTTTATTTTAATTGTTCAAAACTTTTCTGATACTATATTAGATGTAATTTGCGATGTATTTGTACCAAAATATATTGTCTTTTAGGAGTTTCAACACGAGATAAGCCACCATATAACTGCCGATGGGAAAAACACTGCTTCTCAGGTAAATGCTTACCAGAGAGAATGTTTGACCCTGGGACTTATTAATAGTGAGGGCAAAAGAGATATGTCGGCAAAAGACGGGATACTGTAGCCTTTTAAACGGTATGGGTAAATCCGTCGGAATCGTGGGTATCCGCGAAATATAAGCCATACTGCTGGAAATATAAGCCGAAATATAAGCCGCGAAATACACTGCTGGCACTGTGAGAATGGTCGCTACTATTATATTCTCCCGCAAGTCTTTTATAATCAGCCTTGTAACATTACACATGTTAGGGGGCTCAAGTTTCTTAATAGCGTGATAGGAATGCCAACTTTTAACATAAGGTCGTGAGGAGGTAAGCCAGAAGGGCCCAAAGAATTGAAACATTCTTGAGTATAGTGCACTGTATCCTCAATATTACACACCCTGTCAATGGACGTATAGTGTTTGACTTGACCGGGAATTTTCTCTAAAATCAGTTTATTTATCTCATTCACTGTATCGTTTCTGGGTGACACTATTGCCCTAGAACAAAGCCATTGATAATCCCTTTCCAATAAATTTTCTAATTTACATTGCGTCTATCAGATGTTCTAACCTATGTAATATGTGACTTAATCTATCGTCAAATTTAATGTCATCGCTAGTACTGTTGGTGTTAGGACAGCTATTTTTTTCTTCTCCAGGATTCAGTAGTTGATGCAGAAAGTCATTATCGTAGTTGTCGCTCAAATGGGCTCTCAAGTTTGTTCTTAATTTGATGGTTTCAACGAAACTCCATAAGTAAGATGATTTTCAGCATGCCCTGATGACATCGGCGCGTGTTCCTTTTGTTATTACAGGCAGTGCTTGCCGAAAATCGCCTGCAAAAACAAAAGTAACACCACTCATAACAGCATCTGAGTTTCTGAGGTCTTTGAGCGTTCGGTTTACTGCTTCAACATGAGCTCTATGACTCATGGTAAATTCGTCCCATATAGTTAAAGATGTCTCGACACCATCGCGCGCCGTCGCGTTGGCCAAACATTAATATAATTGTTCCGCGTATTTGATATTTTAAATTATCTCTTAAATTATGCAACAAAAAAACGTGTTTAAAAACAAATTTTTTCTAAAGAAAGTTTTCTTGGTGATAAAGCATTTTATTCCTAAATAAATTGATGTGCTGTATATAAAAAAAAGCCGTCTAATAGAAATATCACTAAATAGATTAACACACGGTCGCGGTTCCATACCTATGTCGCATTATCTCGTTAACCATTTTTGCAGTAAAAGGGAAATTATATGCAGTAAAAGGGAAAAGTATTTTGTTTTCAACACTTGAGACGAAAAATTTACTAGTTTTGATAAAAAATGATAATTGTTGATAATATGACCAATAAACATGACCTAACGATTTAAATTATTTTTTTAATATAAAAAACTATTTTTTGTGACTTAAATATAAAAGTTAGACATATGCCGTCGCTGACTTTTTTGTAGGCATTATCAAGCTCTACAACTTTTTTCTAGAATACAATCATATGTATATCTCTCATCGTTAAGGCAGCGTTCGTAAGAAACGTTTTCGTTCGATCGTTTTTTCTCCGACTTACTTTGCAAATCCGACTACCACGCAAAAGTCTTTTCATTTTTCGGATTAATATATAGCCTATGATATTCACACGTAACGTGGCTTTCTATTGCTAAAAGAATTTTCAAAATCAGTTCAGTAGATCTAGAGATTACTCCCTACAACCTCACAAACTTTACCTCTTTATAATATTAGTATAGATTAGTATAGATATACGGCAGCGTCATTATGCACATTACCGTGTATTGTTTTTGAGACCTCACCTCGAGTAACACTTGTAACTTGATTATAGTTTGTGTGTAAACATAAATAAAGACCCTTACGGTATTAATCCGTTTTAGTGAAGCTCAACGGATATGCCCAATGCGAAGCGTTTATAGTCTTGAAAATATATATTAAAACATTCATATAAAATCTCGATCATTGTACAAAGTACAACCTAATACGATTCCTTCTTGCGGGCGAAAGGTTGACTGGGTCAGTATATTTATTTTTTACGCTTGTTCCAACCACGTTTCGTCATGCTTAAACGTGAAACCTAACGTTCACCTGGCCGTGCTGAAATTTTTATTTATTTCACGTAAAAAGCCGCGGAGAATTACTTTCAGAGAATTCGTGATTTCAACATCGTCATCATCGGTAGCACCCCAGATATGGTTAACGAAAGCATCACAAAGTTTCCATTTTGGCGTGTCGAAACGTGTACATATTCGCTGGTACATACGCATGGAGTTGACCCCCATATTTCACGTGGCAATTTCAGAAGTTTCGCCACTCGTGCCGCGAAATAACAAAACTTCGGAGCGCTCGGCTCGAATTGAACACGAAACGTCGTCATAGGTACTAAAATCACAGCGTATTACTTCGGCACAGTGAAACATTACCGCTTTTCCAATAACGAAATACTCCACATCCGGAAGTTTCTGCGAAGCACCTGTGAAGTAACGCTAGACTTTTTTTGTTGTGCTTCTTGGGATGAGAATAATTACGACATTTTTTTGAAACAAGCAAGATCAAATATAAAACATATGATATTAAAATGATAAACACACGGCATAGTGGCCCCTTGGCATATCGGTTAGGTCGCCTGATCTTACATTGTAAGGTTCCGGGTTTGATTCCTGGCTGATTTTCCGTTGGGATAAAATTAACGGAATTGCATTTCAACTCTGGCGATCAAGTCCAATAACAAAACACACACTTACACACACATATGTTCCACACACATACCTATAAACATTTCTCAGTAAGAGATTATCATTGGCAATAAACTTAACTATTGTGAAATTTCACAATAAAGAGTATAAACAAACAACCACACATTAAAACTTTCAAGTCACTGCATTTGTTCCAATATGGTGGATGGGGACAGAGACCACAACTATAATACTATTAATATACTATAATACTATAATACAATTATAAAGACTTGTGCCTTCAACATTGTATTATTTTTGAAAAATCAATCATTTAATTTAGTTGATAATCATTTAAAATGGTCATACTGGTTAATTAACTCGAAGATGGATGACTGAGTTTTTAGTAACTAGCGCTCTTAAACAAAATATTGATATAAATATTTTATTTCTTCTTATTATTAATATTATTATTAGAACTGTGTTATTATATCTCACATATATGTTCAAATTCATTTAATAACTGAAGATTTTGTGTAATATTTAAAGCATTTAAAAAAAATATATATTTAATTTAGTTTTTTTTATTTTATGATTATGATTTTTTTTTATGATTATGAATATTTTTATTACTATTTATGTTTATTTATTTATTTATTTATTTACTTCGATTAATTACCATATTATATTTAATTTTTAACATTTTATTTATAAGAATTTCCGACATTGTATCTATTTCACAATTACGAGTATTTCTAATTAATCCTTATTTAGGCAATTATATATATATTTTTTTTCTGATTTTCATTTTTTTTTATTGCTTTAATCATCTTGTGTATTTCATTTTTGACTTTGTATTCGAATGAAATTGCACGTGGCCATTTCAATATTTCCTTTTCCGAACTTTTTTTTACATTTACACAAGTTTTACGTCTTTATGTGTTGCATTTTTTTCTTGTATTTATGATTCATGTTTTTTTTGTGTCTTTTATTTGTTAATATTGCGACTATTTTTTTTCTGCAATGTTACTTTATTTGACAGTTATGGCATTTATCTCTTGCCTTTCAAGTTTCCGGTTTGAAGAGAATTTCTATCATAACTAATTTTTGTTCACGTCATTTGCTGTATGATTTGAGCGCAGTTTAACGTCGTAATCTCAAATATAATGTCTCGGTAATGCAAAATGAGACATTTATCTGTATTCGTGAATGAATTATAAATTATACACTGTAGGTATTAACTACTGGATGTTTAAGAGCAGCAAAAAAAATATTATAATAAAAAATAAAAAAAAGTATTATTGGAAGCTTATTATCTCTATAGTAATTTCTTCTACTGCAATGTAGTATTCTAAGTAGTTATGTTCCTCAAATGTAAAAATTTTTGACGATTTCGCCAGATTATGCACTCACCTACATGAATATTGTAGATACCTAGACTTTTTTTAAATTTAATACATTATTATGATTATTAACTACTGTTTCCAATATCCGAAAGAAATTCATTTATGAGCCGAGCTGCGCTTACGAAAAATGAGTCGCAGAAGTAGGAGGTTTTATTTTTAGTTCTTTTATTTATTTATTCAGAGGATAATTATTTTGCGTCATTTCTAACTAAGCAGTGCCTGTACCAAGGAAAATTCCAATTGTCTATGATAACGACTTAAAATTTACGTTTAAGGAGAAGATGTTAAATAATTGTTGTAGTAAAAAAACTTATGCAATTATAATTATTTATTTATTTTATTTATTTTATTTTTTCTAATATCAGATAACTGCTCTCTATCGGAAAACGTTGAAATTATTCTGAATCATTTGCGGCTGCGGTAGCAAATGATTCGGAATAATTTAAACGTCTTCCGATAGAGCGCCGCTCACGTATTTTTTATTCGATAAACCAAAAAAAACGGATTATTCGAAAAAAATCGTAGATAAAATGATAGATAATTAAATTATCTTTAAAATGGTGCAGGTTTCATAATAATACGCCAGATAGTATTTGCGTAGTAGTCGTTTTTGTGTTCGGTTAGACCTAATTTCACAAATTAATTACACTATGTAATATAAACAAAATCTAAAATATTCAAAGCTAAGAATATTAGGAAAATGTTCTTGTTTAACATATATTTTTTTCGAATCGTAATCAATACTCGTTTAGACGTAATTATCAGTTTAAAATCATTAATTTTCGTTAACAAATTTCTTCATTCGGTCGCCGCGCTGGCCTAGGCCCGCGATAAAAGCTATGCAATAGCTTAAAAAAACATCAAAAAATTCAAATAATCATAAGTAGTCGAAAATAATTTTAAAATACATCCAAATACAAAATATATTAATATACAAATAAAAATCTGAATTCAAAATCTTTGTGCTTTGGTATTCTAAGATAGTTATTATGTCTAGAGATAAATGGAAGACCATAACTTCCTAACGGGGTAAAAGCTTCCTTGGGGTAGGGTGTTGACATCGGGAGATAGAACACGTTATACTATAAAAGGGAAACGATATCTCCGAGGTGTCTACTATAAAAGGTATCTCCGAGGGAATAGGTGACATCAAGAGACGACCGTATCTTCCACTTAGTAAAAGGTAAACAGATTTGTAGATTTTAACCCTCAAGGTATCGCGCAGCGTTGGAACGACGCCGATCTTCCAGTTTACATAAACGCTATCCCTAGGTAAAAATCTTATCGATATATACATTTCAATTAAATTCATTAGTTTTAATCGATTGTGCAGACATATTCATAAGTTTTAATCGATTGGGTAATATGTAGACCATTAAAGTTCACACCAATAAAATAATTTTGAATGAAATGGTATTGCTAATTAGTATTTCAGCTAAGCTAAGAGTGGAGAGTATGCCTTGGTGAATTGGTATTTAGTTACATTAAATATTTCCCTGTCATTGATTAAAATTAATTGCAAATTTTGTAGTTGTAGGTATACATAAAGCAGTTGCTACATTTTTCTTTACTGGCCCTATCAACCGACAAGAAGGTGAAGAGTTGTGAACGAGCTAAAAAGATATTCGAGCTGAAGACGGATGTATAGTATACATCCCCCTAATACCACAGTATACCAGACAGTAGCTTCTCTTAGAACATCATTGAATTCAAAGCTAATACGTCACGAGTCGCAAGGGCTCGGATATCGCCGCCAGATGTCCCGCTACTCGAAACCACCCAGATATCCACAAGTTGTAAATGTCGCCAGCCTTTACCTGCGCGTAATGATAACAATAGGCGTTCGTCGGAACGTACCCCACGGCCATTTCTTGCACCCTCTTCCCGCAATGCCCTGTAGCTCGAGAGTAAAGCTACTGGTTGGTATACTGTGCTAATACGGAGATCGCAAAACTAATACGGAGATGTTAGAAAGCCACACATTAGACTATTCGAACATTAGGGCGCCTAATTATTATGAATTGAAACCTATATTCCAAATTAGACTTGACATCCTTATGAAAGTAATATAAATTAAGATAATAAGAGCTATGATTTCAACATTCATTTCTAATTATTAGATTATCGTTCTATTTTGAGATGGAATACCGTATAGGCATGTTTAAAACGCCATATAGAGGGCTACTGATAATAAGAGAAGATTAATAAATGTTTCGAACTATAAGTGCCATGTACTTTTAGAGTTTACTAATAAAATCCTAGCTGCCAAAACGTCGTGCGGCATTGAACATCCTAGTAACCATTATAAATAGGATAGAAAACGAATTTACCGCGTGAAATTTGTAGGACCCGACGTTTTGGTGACGTTGCAGCCGCCGTTGTCTAGGGTAGACTGAAGAGCTGTATAAAGCTGTAATACCACTGCAAACCCCGGGTGTGTATAAAGTCGAATGCAGCTGCGGTCTAGCCTACGTTGGACAAACGAAACGGCCCATAGCCACGCGACTGACAGAACACATCAAAGCTGTTAAAAACGTTCAGCGAACATATATTGGATAGCGGAAGTAACCACTGGATGCAGTTTCAAAATCTCATTGTTCTATCCAAGGAACAATTCTACTTTCCTCGCACGATCCGGGAAGCCATTGAAATAAGAAGAACTCCGAACTTCAATAGAGACGACGGCTACAAACTCTCTTCTACGTGGAACCCTCTTCTTAAAATGTTCCCGCCGCCGAACGCCGAACGCAAAGACGTAAAACAGGATACAGTGAGTGTTGTGTGCAAGACGGATTTTCAAAATTCCCGCGCTCCGAGCCCGGCCCCCCATCACCGTTATAACCTACGCAGTAGCGGTAGCGTTATGCGGCCTACCCGCAAAACAACAGACTGACAGCTCTTCAGTCTACCCTAGACAACGGCGGCTGCAGCGTCACCGAAACGTCGGGTCCTACAAATTTCACGCGGTAAATTCGTTTTCTATCCTATTTACAATGTCAAACAACCGTGATAGTCTTCGATTTTATATCCTAATAACCTATATAATCAATGCTGCTAATAACTAGGTTTGATTGAGGGGTGTAGAGACTTTGCGGTCAACACGACCCACTAGCTACGCCAACAAGCCGTAGAAGTCTAAGGTCGTCCAGCGAGGCGCTAGTAAGTGCATCCAGTGGGCCAACCTCGCGCCCTTACTACCAGATTAGGATGGATATCGCAATCCTCCAGTCTGGTCTCAGACTGACGTAAGTTCCCTGTATCACTATGTGCCCGTTCTCACTATGACCACTATACCGAGAGATCAGTAGATACACTCTCGAGCGCCAGGGCGATGCGGGGATAGGGTGCAAGGGAAATGAACAACTGTAGCTGTCAACTACAACGGGCGAGTCTGTCACTCCAGGAAGTTTTAACGATAGTTGATCGTTCTGTCTCCTGTGAGATAAGCGTATAAGACTTGGGACTAAATAGTCCACTGTCTAGTTTCGCCACTCGCCCGCAAGAGGCCAACGCCTTACCGTGGGAATCCGGGTATACAACAAGCAGGCCGACACTCGCGCCCTTACTTCCAACTAAATCCAGATCTATCCGGCCTCCCGAGTGGTTAGGAGTTCGAGGTCGCCTGCGCGGTTATTTGATTTATCGCTGATGAATTACGTGGCGTCCTTTCGCCGTCAATATCACTCGGCATCAACAGCTAGCCCCGCTTCTTCGGAAACGTACGTCTTCAGACTTCGGCGGTTATCCACCGGATTGCGCAAGCTAGCTTAGAAAAGCGCGGTGCGCAAACCGTCCAGTTCCGCCCGAGGTGTCCGCCGAATCCGCACTTCCGGTCCCAACTATCTTCGACTGCAGCTTGCAGCCGCTGGCCGAGTTCGCAGCGGCCATTCAAGGTCGACTTCATCTTCGAGGAGGCTACCGGATAGGAGCTGAGCCGTGAGAGAAAACACAGATAGGCCATCAAGCCGAAGCAGCACAGAACCATTAGAAACCTCGCTTAGTTACATATTTGAGTTGACAGAAGTTTACCAGTGAAAGTTTCCTGTTTATCGCCGCCATAATGAACGCAGATTGAAAAGGGTTAAATGACCTGCCAAAGAGTCCAACCAACTCTGCCCCTTCGCCGCTTTGCTGTAAGGGCGTATTTTGCCCGGCGGCAATGAGGGATGTCGTTTCACTTAATTAAATTTGGTGTCGGATGTCCCGTTATGTCGTTTATACCTATTAACACGATTTAGGGATTCCGGACGTTAAATATTTAGAGGGACTGTGAAACAAGAACCTACATTTTAAATAAAGAAAAAATCAGTTGTGTCATCCCAAGACTTTTCCGGCAAGTAGTCAATCCCCCGTTAATCCTTCCCCCTTCCGCCCCTCGCGTCAACATAACCTCCCTCTCGCGCCAATTCTTAGTGTATTAAAATTATGTTGTTCCAAAAACGATGTGGTATTTTCTTAAATATGGTAGACTTTAAATATTATTTGCATCGGTTTTACACGAGATATTCCAACTAAAATTTCACAATCTGATTTCGGTCTAACAAGGCATTTGTTTCTCACCAAATTTCAAGTAGCTAACTGCAATATTTCGATAGTAAAGTATGACCAGCGCGCCCTCTGGTAGACCGATTTCAAATAAAATCTTTCCAACTCTTGTCATTACCAAATAATACATGCATGCCAAATTTCAGCTCAATCGGACGAAGCATTTAGGCGCTATCGTGAAGGAACATATGCGCGCGCGCGCATTTACACACACATACAGGCTCGCAGACAGGCTTCAGTCGCAATCGAAATGGTCGCAATCGTCTCAGGAGGGGTCAAAATGGATATTTTCGTTTTCATCTCGATTGTTTATTAGCGCACTCACAATATTTTACCTTTGGAAAGAAAAGGAAAATAATAAATTATGAATAAAATAACATCGAGAGACCGCTATCCCTTGCCGCAAAGGTCACAAATGACATTGGGCGTATGCGTCGCGTCGCTGGAATTCGTAGGTCGCACATAGGCACTCGGGCCACATTTCAAAGAACGAGCAGATAATGTTATTGTGCGGCGCGACCGTCAAGAAGATTATAAGGGAGACGAGGTTCGGTAATGGTCATTTTATTCAGCATTGTGTAGATCCGGGCGCGTCGCGGAAGCCCACAACACATCTCGCTTTCGGGAAATTTAATCACTCCATGAATAAAACATGACCGTTTCCGCGCACTCACTTTCCGGATGAAAAAAAAGGGAACACCGCAGCATTCCTTATTCCACGCCAATTGTCCAAATAATGTTTAATCTCATTGAAATTTATCCCATTCGTAGAAAACAATGAAAAACAATATTATATTTTTCTTTTTATTTTGTGCAATAGTTACAAAATAGTGTTAAAAAACAACTCTCTGATTTGCAACAAAAATATTGGGTCCTTACCTATGTAATTGCTGATTTTTCACACTGGCAACTTTAAACTTTGATAACTTGGGGTTGAGTTGGATTTTCAAATTCAAATAAATTTATTTCAAGGCCATGCTATTCTTTTTTAGAAATCAGCTATTTATTTGTCCTTCCGTCCTTTGCTTTTGCTCAAATATTTTTGTTTGTGCAACCAGGGCAAAGTATAAAATTTCAGCATTCGTTGGTTCCTGTCCACGAGAGTTTTACAGCAGAGGAATTAAGCAATTCCCATTAAAATTACAACCTGCATACCTGTACAGGTCATAGGGGTCCATATTTCTATTAATTAAACAAATATTTTTCATACAAAGTTTTTGGTCTTCAATTTCCTTTATAGAGCAGCAATTTCATAGGTGAGGACACAATATATAAAAATATTTTTAAAAGTTTGGTAAGCATCAACAATATTTATAAAATGGTTAAACCACAAAAAATAAAATAATATATCTAACACTATAACTAAGTTCATTTTAGGAAACTTTTCATCGACAAATCAAAAAATATAAAACTTTACATCATTTACAAAGTAATTAAATATTTACAAAAGTAAACAACAAAAGAATACATTTTATAGTAGATACATTTCAATGCTATATCTACTTAAAACCGACTTAAGTACGAGGCAAAAACAACACAGCTTTTGGCAAGTTCTCAACGGAAAGCGAAAGTACATATCCAAATTTCTAGATAAGGATTAACTTCCATCAATTCCTAATAGTCTATTTGGACGTTAGAAATTAAAAATACTCAACATTTTGTAATATTATTAGTATGGTACGACTTAAAATTGAAAACAACAAATGCATTCAACGCTATTCTACCTTATTTTATTTAAGAAATACTTTAGCGGTTAAAGAATTACTTATATTTACATGGTTATGATGTAATGAAAAAGGATTTAGTCTAATCGCGCTCCAGGCGTTTAAAATATACTTTGATTTTTACAGCTTATTTGAGTATTTAAATGTGTATATACAGGATGTTTTTACATTACGTGACAATTGTTAGTATCCAAGGTACGAATTTCGATATCCTCGTGCATATTCCTGGCAAGTTGGCTTCCGCGCAACCGATGCCCCAGCTTATGATGCCCGCTAAGAAGTATCGGCCATCGCGTCCCTTCACCTATTTATAAAAAAAAATATGGTTTTAAATCCTTTTTTTTTTTAATTTATTCCGAAAAATAATAAAAATAAAATGCTTTATTTCATGAAACAGTACCGTGAGCTTTATGCGTTGAAGCAATATCTTACAACTAACACTAATATAACGGGAAAATAAACGCATAAACGCAGCTCCTATTAAATTTACCAACATTACCAGAAAAAAGAAACATTTATTTATTTATTTATTTATTTAAAGAAATGCGCATTTTTTAAAACTACAGTACATTACATATTAACATTAGAGGCTCCGTTGTAAATAGTAGCAAAAAAAAGAGTACCGCAGCCCAGTCCATCTTTAGATCAACGCTGCCTAACTAGGCCTAGGCCCGTACTAAGGCAAGCGTACCAAGAAAATAGTGGCTTGTGCATACTTTAAAATACATATGTTAAAAGAGAAAAAATATATAAAAATAGTATCTAATAATATTAGGACTTAACTTAGGCAATAAACAATGTATGTAGAAATTAATCATTACTCTAAAAACTAGGTCATTGATATGTCAATGTGTCTGTCAGTCTGTCAGTCTGACAGACTGACAGACGCACTGACAGACATACATTTAAAAAGCAATAAACCTACATGACCCAGAGTAGGGGAGAGGAGGGGATGAGAGAAATTTATGAGCAAGTGTTAAAGTGTTTGTAGGGACGATGCAAAGAATAATAAATGACAATGTATAATTCTCAGGATGAAATACAATTTTGTATTCACACAGTAATGACCAAAATAATTCAATGAATCATTTGTTTCGCGTCTTTCATATTCAGCAGTATTTTATTGACGTAGTTTTACCGCACTATCTGGATTAGTTCACACGGTTTACGAGTATAAATAGAGCTCAATGTTATTAATAAATTCACTTCGCTCACTTCGATCACTTCTGTCATATTTTCTCTGCTGGTAAGACATCTCACTAAATTGACTTAAAACAATAATTAAATGGTTTAAATATTAACATGTTGTTTTATCTACCCTCTGTTCACGTCGAGGTATCAAGACATCTCTTTTATCTCTTTCTGTAATAGGTTTTTAATCGATTTTCAATTTGACTAAAATGTATTGACTATTTCTATTATTAGGTAGGCATATATTAATTATATTTTGACTATTTTTATTTGCAATATAATCACTAAGACATTTACTTTACTTTTTGACAATCGTCACATTTTTTTTTGTTATTTTTGATATTACATTTATTAAGTTTATACTAAAAAAACTTATTCAAATTCAAATTATTTATTGAGTTAAAATTATGGATACATTCAATATACAAAAGTCTTAACCTAACTAGGCTGCCGCCTGTTCCGAGGTAGACAATTTATTTTCTTCTTATCGATATTTAAAAAAAAATATTATGTTCATTATAACCTTCTTTTTTTTCTCATTACATTATTTATTATATTCAATGTAATATAATCACTACTTATTGAGTTAATTTCTACATATCTTCTATATATCTTACATCTCTTATAACTTTCTACATATTTTACTCTGTGTTTTTTATCTGGTAAACTAAATGGTGAGACTCGATTTAATTCTACAATAATACCTTCTTTATTCTTAGGAGTAACCTTTTATGTTTTGATTATTAATAGAAGAATTTGATCATTAATGAAGAATTCAATCATAATACGGCCAAATGTAAATGTAATACAACTGTCTATACAACTATGTATTAGTTTTTAGGACAATAAATTATTTGATTTAATTTGACAACTCGGATAAGTACTCTGGTCGTCATACAATCATCTTTGAATTATGCTGGTCATTACTGTGTGAATACAAAATTGCATTTGATACTGAGAATTATACATTATCATATATTATTATTTACATCATTGCTAAGTCGCTACGTTCTTTGAACAGTGCCCATTAACCTATGCAGAGACCCTTAGGCCGTCGAAATCTTGGGGCCGCCTTTACACTTTTTGGGCCCCCTCTTGTGCTGTCAAACATTCTGACGACGATATAGAATCGACGTGTATATAAACAATACATGATCCGGGCCGCTAAAAAAATCTGATCACGTTTATGTCGCTTAGCAAAGACGCGCATATAAATAAAATACGATCGCACAGGCCGGCAGCGGCCAACTGTCGATAACTTATAACAATTACACTATTAGTAGAATCAAAAGTTTATTAAACATTTTTTCTTAGAATTTCAATTTAATGATTTTTTTCTATCTGTTAGAAACAATTTAAAAAAATATGATTTTAATGATCTTTTGTCGCGGGGCCCCTAAAAGATGTGGGGTTCATAGGGCGGTGCCAACTTGGCCGACTGGATAATCACGCACATCTTCGAGCCCGCGTTTGAAGCACTACAAACTTGGTTCTGTCCTTACACGTGTGGGTAAAGTATTCCAGAGACGGGCTCCGTGCACGGAGGCGGTGAATATACTAATATACCAACCTGAAGTGGTCCCCCGCTGTCCCCCTGACAGGAGTCCTGTCCCCCTCTTTCGTGTCCAGCGCACAGGAAGATATCTGGGATGAACTCGTGTCTTCCAGCTCGGAGAAACATTGTCTTACATCTGTCGTTCGAGACGATCGGAACTTGAACCTGCGAAATCAATCGCATGATTTGTGAAGTGGGTTGACAATATCCAAAGGGGGTTACCTTAAATTTA
Source organism: Micropterix aruncella (assembly GCA_944548615.1). NCBI lineage: Eukaryota > Metazoa > Arthropoda > Insecta > Lepidoptera > Micropterigidae > Micropterix > Micropterix aruncella. Next base: position 36,295,750 of record OX155957.1, on the reverse strand, counting down.
ATATATGTAGCCAAACTATAATAAAAATAATAAAACTTTTGTCATTTCAGAGAGAGGGAAGAAAATATATAATCTCGGGACGAAGAGAAAGTGAATTTAGCGTGACAGGTAAATCCTTTTCATTAACTCTTTGAAATTGGATAGCTTCCTAGCTCTTCTAATATCTGATGAGAGCTCGTTTTATAAGCGTACTCCATGAATTATGGAGACAGAAAATAAAAAGCTAAATTATATGAGATAGGATACCAAGAGCGATATTCTGGCTTGATCGGAGTAGGATATATGAAAATGAATGCCATGACTTCATAGAAGGTTAAATTTCTGTTGTATGGTGGGTGGGAGGACGAGGGATTATTAAGAACGTAAAAATTCAATGTTAAATTTTGTAAGTAAAACTTGGTATCCTATCTCATATAATTTAGTAAGTAAAAAGCGGTATATGAAGATAAAAAATATTTGTTTCCAATAGAAATATTACAATTGTGTAGTAATGACATTAAATAAATCTTAAACTAGTTAGTTAGTTAGCCAAGAAATGATATACAGTAAATTACTTTAAACTTTCAAATGTACAAAAACAATAACTACTATGAAAATACAAAATTAATTACTATGAAACATTGATTAGCTTATAAAAATAACAGGAACCGAATGGCAAAACCTTAACCTTTTGCTTATATGCCACCCAACTGGGACTAGCCCGTTCTAGGGTGGACAGGACTCTAATATTACAATCATGTTTGCTTGATTGCTTGCAAATGTATAAGTTTTAGTAAAAAGCTAATAACACTAAATTGCCCTAACATGTGATCTTCAAGATAAAAAAAAATAAAAAAAATAAAATAATAATAATAATAAAATATTAAAAGATAATATAATAAATAAAATGCAATTCCATTATATAATCGACAATAAATATAATATAAAGTTCGATAAAATAAAATAAATAAAGTTATATGTGAGAAAAGAAAGAAACAGTCATTAATATTTATTCATATAAAAATACCTGGTTTAAAAAGTATACTTCATTGTCAAAGTCAAATAATTTTTGGTAGTTAGTTCAATGTTAAAATATACTTAACATATATGTTTAAAAATATGTTAATAATTTGTGCACCTAAGTTTTATTATACTATTATTTCTAACATTTGATGTATGGTTAGTCTGTCATGATTCGATAACCATTTCTTTAATTTATTTTTGAATTCCCTAAATGTCAAATTCATTTTTATTTCCATATTGATCAGATTGTAAAATCTCGTCGCAATGAAATAGTAATGTCTTTGTCCAAATGATGTTTTCCTTCTGGGTATTATTAAGCTATTTTCTAAAACTTGTCTTGTTGGTCGCCGGTTCTGAATTATTCCTAAATTTGAGTTACTGTCCAAAAATAGACTTAAGAGGGAAGTTTTTAGAAAAAGTTGCTTACAATCAAGAACTTTAGCTTCCTTAGAACTTTAGCTTCCTTAGCTTCCTAATAACATAGCAAGTTACAATAAAACAATTATACAAATAGTGTACCAATTTGAATGATAATTATATATCTACTTTTAGTATTTAAATGTAAGATTTAGCTTTAGTTTGATTATTTAACAATTTACTTACTACTTTGGATGTTACTAGGTACAGATTTTAGTACGTATATATTCGATTTATTGACTATTTCAATTGTTAAGCTTCTGCTTTGATTATTCAACTTTTTAACTGACTATTTTAATTATTGTGTGTTTAGTAGGTAGCTATTAGAATTATTGACTATTTTATTGAATAAGCCTTTAATTTGTTTTGTAACACGATTCTACGACGAATAACTTTTAGTAGGTTCTAAATTTTCTTAGATACTATATATATATATATATATATATATATATATATATATATATATATATATATATATATATATATATATATATATATATATATATATATATATATATATATATATATATATATATATATATATATATATATATATATATATATATATATATATATATACATATATATATTTAATAATATATGTATGTTAAGTAAAGATTAAAGTAGTGATGAGACTTATACTTAAAACACAAATATTTTGACACGTCCAAGAGCGGTTTTTAGCCGCCTATTGGACACGACGTAAATGTAATGTAATATAATGTAATTGATAATTAAAGAAATGTACATTAAATTAAATGGGTAGGTAGGTACGATGCTATGTATTTTCACAATATTTTAAAAAGTTGTTATACGGATACATTTTAATTTGAAGCAGATAAACTCGGATGAATCTCTTGAAAATATCGATGTTTTTAATTGCCTCTATTCTCTTAGGCAATTTATTAAAGAGTTTAGGGCCTATGCATCGACTAGTCGCCTGGAACTTGGCATTAGGTACGTGCTACGATCGGTTGGAGGTGATGGGTTTTATTCCTGGTGTCATGCTATACCGGCCTTAGACGCTGTCACCGCTGAAGCGACTATTATGTCGAGTGACGCAAATTCTTCATGCGTCAACGTCCGCAGTGTCACTAAAGATGATATTCGGTTTGCAATACGCAAGCTGAAATCAGTCCGCACTATTGGACCTGATGGAGTTCCTCCTTATGTTATTAAAGCATGTTGTGAGTCTTTTATACAACCCCTGATGCATATATTTAACAGATCGTTGGAATCTGCAGTATACCCCTATAAGTGGAAGATATCTAGAGTAGCTCCAGTACCAAAAAGTGGCGATAAGGTGCAGGTTGATAATTACAGGCCGATTGCAGTCTTATCAGCCTTTCCCAAGCTTTTCGAGACCATTCTCCATCGAGAAATTTATACCCAACTATGCGGTACACTATCGGATGCCCAACACGGGTTCCGTCCTAATCGTTCCACAACTACCAACCTATCCGTTTTTACAGATTATGTTACTGGTGAGTTGGATAGCACCTCAAGGGGACAAGTGGATGTCGTGTATTTGGATTTCAAGAAGGCCTTTGACAGAGTCGACAACGATGCGTTACTCCGAGAACTGGCTGCTGCTGGATTCTCGAGTAAACTGTTGAAACTTTTCGCAGATTACTTGGGGGGCCGCCAGCAATTCGTTAAATTTGGCAATTTTGAATCCAAACTATACAACACTCAATCGGGGGTTAGCCAAGGATCAAACTTGGGGCCTTTGTTATTCAACTTATTTGTTAATAATCTGAGTAAAGTAGTCACATCTGCACGTTGTCTAATGTTTGCTGATGACGTCAAATTGTTTTTATCAACTGGAAGTGCTGAGGCCTGCGAGCTCTTCCAGCGTGATATTGATGCAGTTTATACATGGAGCCAAGCTCGTAACCTCCACTTCAATATTAACAAATGTGCAGTGATGACATACACAAGATCGCCTGATCATCTGATGTATGATTACTCCATCGCTGGATGTGTGCTTCCCAGAGTTACTGAAGTCAAGGACTTGGGAGTTTTTTTCGACCCCAAGTTAAACTTCAAGGAACATATTAGACAACTATCTACAACTTCTTTCAAACTTCTAGGGTTTGTGATACGGCAATCCAAGCACTTCAATAATATTCGGGTTATGCGCACGTTGTACAACTCGATTGTTAGAAGTCGCATGGAAACGAATGCAGCTATTTGGAATCCACATGAAGGTACTTATACCCTCATGCTGGAAAAGGTACAGAAGTGTTTTTTGAGATTTCTGTACTTCAAGCAGTACGGATATTATCCATTTTTGTATCCGACTGCATTTATCACAGGCATGGTTGGCTATAATTCTCTCTGTCTCAGAAGAGAAATGCTGACCATGTCCTATATTTTCAATCTAATTCGTGGTAAAACTGATAACCCTAGCTTACTAGCCAAGGTGGATCTATTCATACCAAATAATTATCTCCGTGCTAGATCGCACCATCTTTTCGCGGAGCCGTTCTCGCGCACTAACCTTACGAGGTGGAACTTGTTGGCGCGTGCTTTGCGGCGCTTAAATGAAATTCACTCGATGGCACCAGATTTTGATATTTTTACCGCCAACCCTCACTTGTTTAAATTGCAAGCTATTAATTATTTATTCTTACATGATAGCTAGTATTATAAGTGTCATTCTATTTGTATAGTTATGGTAATATCTTTATTAATTTTACTTCTCAATGCCTTGGTTTTAAAATAAATACAAACGGAGCTGCCATGGAATTCACCGACCGGAGTCGGGCCCATCATAATACTATTTTTTTTACACTTCTGGGGGGTGAGCAGTGGATTCCGGACTTACGAACCGGCTGTGGTAGGTTTAGGACAGCTGTCTTGCCACATGTGAGCGTTCACCTTGCCACCCATTCACTCCCCCTTCGAAGCCATAGAATTTGAGATGCGCAAATCGCAGTTTTAGATAATTTTTCTAAGAAAGAGTTGATTATTTTTCTGGAAAGGCCAAGATCTTTAAAGAGGTGAAATAGAGATTTAGCTGGCAGGCCACGAGCGCCAACTTCCACCGCGTGAAGGTGAACAGTGAAGCCGTTCCGGGTTACGGCATTTGCAAGATCATGGTATTTATTTAATTTGTACTCGTGGTCTTTTGGGATATTTGATTCCCATGGAACAGTTAATTCTACAATAAGAGCCACCTTGGCTAGTTAATTCTACAAGAGAGCCATATGTTGATTAGTAATAAGTGAATAAACACAATAAAGAAAATAAAAAAAATAAAATGTACTTCCTCGTGGGATATTGTCGAGCTCCTATCGCAATAGAATTTGCGGTTGTTCTAAGACCATTCTTTACCCCTTAGATATTGTACAAAAGTCGATTTTAAAGATTCTCATGCGAAAGCCGTATCGATATCCTTCGGAAGATCTTTTCAAGGAGTATAATGTGTTGGATACCAAGCAACTATATTTAAAAGCCACACTCTCCTATACTAAGTTTGACCAAATAAATATTTTTTCTCAAAGTACCATAAGAACGAGGTATTCCAAAGACCCTAATATAATAGTACCCAGAAGGAATACTGCTTTTGGTCAGCGCTCCTTTACATTCATAGCCCCAAGGTTTTTCAATGCTCTTCCTGGTGATATAAAATCGACGCAAAATAAGACCCACTTTAAAAGGCTACTTACAAATTGGCTTATAAAAGAGGGACGACAAAAAATCACAAAAATATTGGACATTATATATTAATATACTAATTCGAACACATTAATATTTAGAATTTTATGTTATACTATATTTTATATCATATTAAATTTACTTTTTATTATTGTATTTAATATTATTATTTTTAAATATATCTGTATGTGTATGTATTTATGTATATATGTGTATATATATTCTTAATCTTAGTTACATGTTTATTTTCTACTCCTAATTATAAGTATTTAATAGTTTTTAAGGTAGTTGTTGCATGTTTATTCTTTTGTGATTAAATATTACGACAATTTTTTTTTTTTTTTTTTCTCACAAAAATATTTTGTTTTTTGTAATAATCACAATATTGAACAAGCACGCACAAAATTAAACGTTCACCTTAGAACAGGTCCCGGCCTAGTTAGGTGGCGTTGTCACTGGACTTTGCAATGTATTCATTTTCTGTATTCATATTCAATGTTTAAAATATTTCTATGCATAGTTCCTAAGATAAAATTGTTTTAAATTATTCTTGAATTACTTAAAGAAATAAATAAATGCACAAAGCTTACAAGTACTTTTCAAAACGCTAGCGCTTGGATCGGATTTGTTTGTATATGGCAGCTCCAAACAGCTCATACATACGTAGAGTAAAATCTATTAACGAAAAAATTCATCGCGTAAGGCTCTGCTAAAATGATTTCAAAGAGGTCCATTTATATGGCAGCTTCCATTTCTATCATAAAGGTACGGACCCCTAAATCTAATCAGAGTTTATTTTTTATGAACATACAGACGGACGAACAGCTTTTCGTTTTTCTTGTTCTAAATGTTCTAAAACATTGAGATTTTTGATTTGAGCCATTTTTATTTTTTTGGGTAAATGCAAGTTGCTTTGTGCTAGCCTCTCGATGCGGGGTCACGCTGACGCTCGCACAATTCTAATAGGTGGTTGTATTTTAGGTGAATTAAGATATTCTGCAGCCGATCCACTATATCTTATAGTGATTCTTTGGCATCCAGATTAGCTTACCTAGATGTTTATCCTAGATTACGGCGATGTAGCTACGTCGGCTTGATTTAGGATAGGTAGGTACTTAAAGCGTTTGCGCAACGCTGTGCTTTATATTTGCTAGAAGGTACCTTTTTTAACCCACAAGGCATGTGCCTATTGTAGAACCCGCCTTGTTGCCTATTGGCATCATTTTATATGTGGGCATTTATAGCATCACGCAGTCAAACACTCAGGCGGTCACCCATCCAAGTATTGACCTCGCCCAACGCTGCTTAACTTCGGTAACAACGAGGAGAACTTTAAAACCATTTAGGACACTTTTGCTGATTTCATTGGTTTGTGCCTGACATTAAAGTGTATCATTAATGAGTAATCCCATTTTTTTAAAACTATTGAATACTCGATGACACTGTTGTGTTGATTTTAACCTAAAACAAAGAAGATATTTCAATCTTCTACAACATCGTCGATTTCTTGCACTGCACCGAGGAGTGTACATATATTTGCAGACCATCGGCATCAAGGTTATAGGAATAAGTGAGTCCGAGTCCACCCGTAATTGGATTTATGAAAATAGAGAAAAGAAATTCTACCTTGCGGGATACCAGCTGCCAATTTAACTACATCTGTTATCGTACCGGGACTTTTAATACAATGTGTATGCAACACGCAACACACTGTGAATGTGATGTGATGTAAAGATTTTATATGTTTATTTAAATTACTTCGAAAGTAGAGCCTTATTGTCTGATTATTTTATATGGTCTTTTATCTGTACTTTTAGTGTAAAATGCATAACGTAGATTTAATTTGATTATTTAACATTTTACTGACAATTTGAATATTACAATGAATAATTTTACTACGTATCTTTTCGAATTACAAACTACTTCAAATATTAGGCTTCTATTTTGATTATTTATATTTATAATTTGACAATCTAGTAGTTAATTCTTGACGTATGTTCGAAGATGTATGTTCAGTAAAGAGTAGTAACGAGACTTACCACCTAACCCAATTATTTTGACGCGTCCAAGAGCGGTCTTTAGCCGTCAATTGGACACGACGAAAATGTAATGTAATGTAATGTAATACCTCTTGTAGAATTGAGGGTAATGTGCCTCCTTCCGAGAGCCGTCCCCACCCAGTGACTGTGGCATTCTCTCCGACCAGCAGGTCATCAGTGGCCGGAAGGCAGATGGGGCTGATATGCGGAGCGAACACCAGCGACTGCTCCAGCCTCACCAGCGCCAGATCGTACTCGTAAGTGAAGAAGTTATACTTCGGATGGACAGCCTTCCTGGCTACTCCTCGCTCCACATACGGGTAGTCTTCTTGGACGTTACTGAAGTCGTACTCGCCCACTCTGATGCGAATCTGAGAGGTCAGCAGACTGCGAAAAAAACGTAACATTTAATATTTCAACTGACCGTCCGGTACCCTCGTTAGGGCGCTGTCGGAATGTATCTTCAATGGAAGCGATGAGAAGTAAACATCTCTCTTGTAGAAAGCGGATACACTGCGTTATCCTTTTATATTAGTTGACAGGAATGAAGTACCTATGTATGTCATAATTTGCTAGTTTAATGTTGTAAAAGACGCAATGAAAAAATAATTTAAAAAATAATTTCATTTGTTACAACATTTTATTTTAATTTATTTATAACTATAGTAGGAGTCTCTACTTTTGGTATAGTCAAAATATTTTACTTGATTTTGCGGTATACTTTATGTGTATAAAACATTTGTGACAGATTGACTATTTTTTAAAACTTTAAAAACCATTAATAATAATATTAATGATGAAAATATAAAATCTTTTAAAAATAACGTGAGCTGCTAAAATATCTAAGTAGGTTTAAATGAAAAAAACAATAGGACAACATATAAAATCAACAGCCAGTTATAATATACTCAAATTAGAAACATAAATTACAACCGTAACAGTAAAAATGGCGCAATAAATAAATAGTCAATCAATACAAGGTCATCTCTAAATCAAAATGATTAGAATTAGTAACATAAATAGTCAAAAAATACGTGTGGTACTCGGGGACTGCCGCGGTAAAGCTATTGCATAGCATTTTTAACAACTTATGCAAGTATAATTATTTATTTATTTTATTTTTTCTGATGTCAGATAACTGCGCTCTATCGGAAAACGTTCAAATTATTCCGAATCCTTTGCGGCTGCGGTAGCAAATGATTCGGAATAATTTAAACGTGTTCCGATAGAGCGCCGCGCACGGATTTTTTATTCGATAAAGCAAAAAAACGGATTATTCGAAAAAAATCGTAGATAAAAAGATAGATAATTAAATTACCTTTAAAATGGTGCAGGTTTCATAATAATACGCCAGATAGTATTTGCGTAGTAGTCGTTTTTGTGTTCGGTTAGACCTAATTTCACAAATTAATTAGACTATGTAATATAAACAAAATCTAAAATATTCAAAGATAAAAATATTAGGAAAATGTTCTTGTTTAACATATATTTTTTTCGAATCGTAAGCAGTACTCGTTTAGACGTAATTATCAGTTTAAAATCATTAAATTTCGTTAAGAAATTTCTTCATTCGGTCGCCGCGCTGGCCTAGGCCCGCGATAAAAGCTATGCAATAGCTTAAAAAAAATGTAATAAAAACAATCATTAAAGATTAGAAAATGTAAGTGGAAAATGGAAACCTGACGCACAATGGAATTTTGTTGTAAAATAAGTTAGATAGTTCCTACATAGATGGATGGGGACAGAGATAACATCCAAATTATAATCATTTATAATCAATGATAACATCGTTACCTAGTTGTACACTGCCAACTAGGTAACGAAATATAATATATCCACATTTCAAATTTATTTTGATTGACGAATTTATGTGGTTTGTTTGCCGACAGCATGTCTACCTGTCTACTTTTCTTTAGTGCTTGAACCTATTAGCAATTAAATAATGTTATAACATATGCCTAATAAACCAAACAAAATATATTAATGATATCGACTTTTAAATACATCTTTTACCATCAAGCGACCGTCCTTACGCTCAATGGCAGGTACGGGGCCGGTCATCAGTTTGTATGACGGCGACTATAGGTGTGTGCTCGATTACCGGGAAGTAGCAGTGAGTTATGTGGCCGGTGCGACCGGTATCCTATCTGCATTTAACAGAATAAACAATCAAAGTGCGCCCCCCTCTCAGCCCATTTCACAAATGAAAGCGCCATTCGTCAATGCCACAAGCCGGCGCACGAAGTCCCCCGTCTGCTCCCAATCACGTTTATTTATCGGTATCTCCCGCAACGCAACGGAGCAAGAGACGCGAAAAGCCACCAGTACTACAACTCGGCGAAATGAGCCGCAGTCGAAATAAATGAACGCCATAAAAAAGAGTCACCCTTATATTTGGGCGGCGCCGCGCAGAAGAAGCGCCGGGCATAAATAACCGAATCCTATCAAAAGTCAATTGATTCCAGTGAAATATTCGCGCCGGAGAGGGACGAGCGGGGCGCGCGATACAGCGATACAAATAAACTGAGACTAGGAATTTCCCGAAATCAACAAACGCATGCGATGATGGTTTAAGAGTACTCGGTTGATTCGAGGCAAAATAAAGTAATACTTTTAGCGTCCTCAGATACGTTGTTACATAAAACGCCTATCTCGTTTGATCGCAACGACGAAGGCTTCAGCTTATCGCGATCACGCGCTCCTTTGAAAATTCCTCCCAGCACTTATTTATATGTAAATTCAGCAGAAGTCGAAGCGGGAGGAGAGGAAATGCTAACAACAGACAGGCGTGGAGCACTTTGCACGCAGCCACCCCCCCCCCCCCCCCCATCCCCCCTCTTTTCCCAATCAATATTCCTCTCCGAGAGTAAAAGGTAAGCACATAATTGTTTCCTATCCGAGATAATACCTTTAACTTTAACTTCTTATATTTTTAGATTCGTAGCACATTGGAGTTCGCATCCCAAATTTGGAATCCGCAATATAGGGCCCGATTGCGTTTCTTTGTGAACTAAAACTAAAATTAGTCCAAGCGAACGAGACAGAGCAATACGTTAGAGCGGAATATGAAACGAACGATCGTCGATAAATACTACCTGCCGAACTTATACTCGTCTGAATAAATTCGAGAATATTTCGTGCGGTGTAAGATTTGACCTTGGCGGGCAGTTTTAATGCGAAAAAGTGACAACCGGTCATCTCACATTCCGCTCTAGCGTATTGCCTTGTCTCGTTCACACGGACTAAATTTCGATTTTAGTTCACGAAGAAACGCAATCAAGCCCATAGTGTATACAAAAATAGAGTGGAGGGCATCCAACGACGTTTTATCATATACCTGAATTACCGCGAGCACTTAAGACTTGGAACTTATGAGAGCAGGCTGTAACATTTTCGTATGTGTTCACTGGAAGACCGCCGCACAGCGGCCGATATGATATTATTGCATAAAATAATACACAACAACCTTGACAGCCCCCATTTGGTAAAGAATTTGTCATTCTTTGTACGCGAATGGTTCGCTCTCCTCGCACGTTTGAAGTCCCTCGTCTAAGCTCCAGTTTTTTATTTTATTTTATTTTATTTATTTAGGTAAGTAACAGCATGAACTTATAATTAGATAAATATTTCTTAAAAAAACATGTTCTTTTGCCGATTATAACTTACGCCGTTCAAAATTATTTGAAAAATATTTTACAAACTAAATTATGAAACAAAAAATACAATACATCCGTAAATATTTGTTAGTTGAGAGAAAACGGTTCTATAGCGCGCGGAAATAAACGACAGTCCTCCCGATGCATTTGTAGATGGCCAATGTAACTTTGCCGAAACTGTAACTTTGCCGGGAGAACTCATCGTCCAAGTCCACGCGGCAAGGACTCATCCCCACCAACCAAAAAATGTCAAATGACCGCAAAAGTTGTGTGGAGTTAACCGCAAACATATAAATCATACTTATACAACATACATTCAAAATAAGTAAATGGGAATACATATATAAGTTATATTATATTTATACATACATATTACAAATCAATAATTACTGCCAGTTGTCGCTGCTGCTTCAAGGGCGGTTCGTACTGCCGATTTGAAGCTAATTTTGTTTCTACTATAAATGTCAAGCCCTGTGAATTTATCATTATACGTACGTGGCAATCGGTTAAGCATTGAATTGCGCGTGTAGTTAGAATGTCGTCTCGGGGGCTCGAATAACTGTATAGGACGCCCAAAACTCCCAAAACTCTATTATGTACCGCTTGATGACACATGAGCCAACAGCGAGGCTGTACGTACCTCACTTGACAACTACGAAATAGGTATACACTCGTAATATACATATGTATATGAAAAGTTCGAAAACGAGCAGATAAAAATTGAGACATAGCAATAGACTATAATTTAAATACCCATATCCTATCCTATATCCCATCCCTCTTCTTTCCTATCCTAGTGATAGTTCGATAGTAATTTAAATTAATTCAGTTCAATTTTGATAAATAATTGAAGACAATACTGTAGGAAACACGGCCAGCAAACCATTGTATTATGATAATTAGTTTTTATTAATGGAGCGCTGTACCTATGTTTCCCGAAGATAAATTAATTAAATAAATAAATAAATTAACTTACTCATCGACACAATGGCCGGCCGTCGCCACCCAGTTCTCGTTGAGGACTGCTCCTCCGCAGCGGTGAGTGGACGAGAATCCGAAGAATGAAGTCCTCCTCACAGAAACCTGGAAAATAAATCGGTGTTTAAATCCCCCGCCATGAATTTGTGTACATAAAAGAATGCGAAGGTTATACCATTGATTATACAGCATACTAGCTGACCTGTGCCCACTTCGTTGGGTGGTAAACATTTTTACTTGTGATGAAATTATGAGTGTGGTTCGGTTAGTACTGAGTGCTATGATTTATTTCCTGACTGCCAAAAGGAAGGTTATATTTTTATTGCATATGTATGTATGTATTTGCACGCCAATTTGGCTATATTACCGGGTTTCAAATGAGTGAATGAAATGATTATGATTGAATAAAGTATATTTATTTTAATTGTTCAAAACTTCTCTGTATACTATATTAGATGTGATGTTATTATTTGGTACCAAAATATTTGTCTTTCAGGAGTTCCAACCCGAGATACGGTCGCGGTTCCATACATATGTCGTATTATCTCTATAACCATTTATGCAGTAAAAGGAAAATTATATGTAGCAAAAGGGAAAAGTCTTTTGTTTTAAACACTTGTAGACGAAAAATTTACTTATTTTGATAGGAATTCATAATTGTTGATAATATGAACAATTAACATGACCTAACGATTTAAATTATTTGTTTTATTACAAAAAACTACTTTTTGTGCCTTAAATATAAAAGTTATACATATGCTGCCGCTGACTTTTTTGTAGGCATTATCAAGCTCTAGAACTTTTTTCTAGACCTCAATCATATATCTCTCATCGTTAAGGCAGCGTTCGTAAGAAACGTTTTCATTCGACCGTTTTTTCTCCGACTTACTTTGCAAATCCCACTACCACGAAAAAGTCTTTTCATTTTTCGGATTAAAATATAGCCTATGATACTCACAACTAACGTGGCTTTCTATTGGTAAAAGAATTTTCAAAATTGGTTCAGTAGATCCATAGATTACTCCCTACAACCTCACAAACTTTACCTCTTTATAATATTAGTATAGATTAGATTGATTAACGTCTTACTATAATTTGGCAAACAGGATTTTACAACGTAACGCAAAATGCAGATGGCACTAATAGTTCCAAAAAATATGAACATTTTATGATTATGTTGCGGGCGGCGCAATGTAAATAGCGCTCTGAACACGCCTATCTCTACTAATATTATAAAGAAGTATTGTTTGTAAATTTGTAAGTTTGTATGTAGGGAGTAATCTTCGAAACTACTCGTCCGATTTCAAAAAATCTTTCACTAATGGAAAGCTTTATTATCGACGTGTGCTATAGGTTATATTTTATTATGATAAATATGTTTTTAACGCGAAATTACGATATTTGTAAATCAACACGGAGAAAAATAAGTCGATGAGTTGTTTATCGGAGTGCGTTGAAGAAACGGTATGATATATGTGAATATATTATACGATAAAAACATCGGTCTTATATTCAACTTTTAAAACAGCATATATTCAACTTTTATATTTAGGATACAATAACTGCTCTTATGTCTCAAAAAAGGTAATAAAAATAAGTAGGCAGTGTTTATTGCAATGGAATAAGAATGTTCATTAAAATAAATTAATCCACTACCGCGAGTGTTAATATAGATAAATTTAGCCATTTATTGTAAGTGTTTATAGTTATAATTATAGAGATATTATGAAATTAGTAACGCTTGGCGAGGAACAAAACGTGTACGTCTACGAGATAGGTAGCGGAGGGAGGGGCGACGTCTTGCACTATATATCTAAAGGTAGCGTCTAAAATGGCAAATAAACGCCACCCTACTTAAATTAACAAATCGATTCGAAACATTACCCGAAGCGAAGCCGCGGGCAGCAGCTACTAGGGTATAAAATAATAAAATAATAAGAAACTAATTTTTAAATGACAGCTCTTATTATTTTACTTTACGAATATTTTGGGCCACTATTACCCGTTGTGTTCTTGGGGTGGTCCAGCTCATGGGTCAGCACCCATCCGGTAGCCCCTCACAGAAATTTCGAGCCTGGATAGGATTGATTATTCAGGTGAGTGAGTTTCCCCCCGGGAATCGTTTCTTCGAGCGCATTCGGACGATTTGCGCACCGTGCGGCTTCAGCCAATCGACTGTGAATTCCGACCGATAACCGAAGAAACTGGAAACGACTTTATTTCCTATAGAGCGTAGGTGGCTGTTGACATAACGACAGCCGCTCTTAAAACGACCAGTCGGATCTCCGATCTCAAGTGAGGAGTCAGGCAAAGGATGCCGGGGTCTGCAATGATTCGAGCTAAATCGCCGCTTATATTAGGTAGAGGACCGCGCAAGCGACCTAGAATCTGGAACCAGTCAGGAGGATAGAGAAATCCGACCATAACTGGTAGCGAAGACGCGTGGATTCCCGACGAGAACAATCACATATTGTTATACCAGCCTGGGGTGATAGGTTCGCCGATCGTAGTCGACACCTCCAGTCAAATATCAGAAACGCACCAACGGTTTCTACTTTTCATGTGTCTCTGAAAAAGCATTTCATGTCCCAAAATTCCTAATTATCCTACGTCTCATCCCATTCTCTCCTATCCTTCGCTCCTTGCGAATATTCCAAATCCTAATTATATTTAAAAAATGACATTCTTGCTACTTGATTAATTTTTGTTATGTAATAAGTTTTTTTTCTTTTTTTTTTGTTAATTTTTAACTCCTGGCACCTAAAATGTTACACTTCCACGAAGGTTGGCTGTAAAAGATTGTATTTTAGGCAATAAGTCCGTCTTTTGTATGTTTTTGTTTCCCCTTAGAATGTGTAACGTCCCTTCCGGGATGCAAAAGGTACGGCCGAGTTTTTACTTCACAAGTTTAGGGGTTAAAATGTGCAATAAAAAATCTTTATCTATCTATCTATCTTACCTCCCCAATGCTGTTTTGGTGTCGTGGCTTGATCACTATTCTTGTGGACCAGAAAGATCAGGTCTCCTGGAGACCAGGTAGTTCTCCTCTCGACTGATACTTATACCTGATATGGTTCAGACAGCCAACAGCGTTTCTCCGCCGAGCGGACTCGACCCGCTATACCATGAATTATAATGGAAAACTAAATCAACATTTTCCTCGCATGAGAGTCGTAGTTTTGTCTGTACGGATTGCAGAATTTCAATATCTAACGCACACAAGTTTACGCCGCGAAAAACTTCGACTGCGGTCGAACCGTCCGCGACCCTAAATAAACGATCCTTTTCACGAAAACAGTCAGGTAACTTCGTAAATAAATCGAAACGCTTTAGCGAATCGTTGTATAATGTTAACACCGTAGGCATTTTTTGTTTTAGGTGTTGATAACTTTTGGAAAGAATCTCATATTCAAGACATGGGATAATGTAACAAAACGAAAGGGGAACGAGAAGAATTAGCACAACACAGAGCCAACATATAGAAAGAGCGCAAAAAGTTTATAAAATCGATGAAACGGATACGAAAACAAGCGAAGAGGAAATTAAACAAAAGGCAAAACAAAAGATCCAAAATGCGAAAGTAGTGAAAAATATAGACAACAAGAAAACACAAATTATTTAGTGCCCTCACAGCCGTACATGTACACTCTCCTACTTTCCCATATAAACTCGAAGTTACTGCTATCATTGATTATATGGTACTAGGGAAATGTTCCGCTTTTTTCCCCCTCCCACTCTTGTCCTTCTCCTCCCACCTATCCCCCAAGTAGCCTATGTAGCTCAACTTTCCTTCAGCTTCTACTTTAAGTATTTAAGTTGATGAGCTGCAGCGCCATCTAGTGGTGAGTTACAATAAAGTTGATAGCGCTATTATCCGTGCTCAAATACTTACGTATACAAATTTTCATGGCGGTCGGTTGAACGGTATAGAAGTTAATGTGCTGCAGCGGCATCATAAAAACCTTCTCCGTAAAAAAATATGTGCCAACTGTCATGGTGATCGGTCCAACGGTGTCGATGTCTATCAAGCTCACACTGACATACAGATATATCACCGTCCATTTTTATATACAGATTATATTACTTAATTCTATACTATAATTTGGAAACCCTTCTGCACCTGCAAAATGCAGGTGGCACTGATAGCATTGACGGCTAACTTATAGCAATTTATTTATATTGCTAATTATTACCTCTATGTTATTTTTCTCTATTTACTGATTATCATTGCAATTATAATTTTATTGATTTTATTATTATTATTTTAATAATATTTTAACTGGATATATTTTGATTTCTTTATTACATTTTTTATTTTTCAACATGAATTTGAATTAGGTATTAGATATCATTAAATTAACTCCTAAAATTTATACTACGTGTTTATAAGAGTTTAGTACTAGATTTACTTTATTATAAGTACTAGATTTACTTTATTTCGTTTTGTTTACTTTTTCTTTTTCTCATTAATAGTACTTTAATAAGTGTGCGCACAATATAAAACGTACAAGTGACCTAGTCGAGTCTACCTTGGTACGGGCTTCGGCCTAGTTAGGCAGACTTTGTGAATAATGTTTTTGGAAAATTACTCATGAAAATAAATTTATTCTTATTCTTATTCTTATTTATAGATTATGGATGCTTGTTTATAGAGGAGTGATTGACTATAAAAACCCAGTAATATAACCAATGATAAAAATAATACCTTTCGAATATTAGTGCTATCTATAGTATTTTTTTATAGGCTGATTATATCACAGAAATAATACGGAGAGATAGCAAGTCAACTATAAGTCTATCTGTACATTAAAGTGTGCAATAATTACGCATTAAAACCTGTATAGCAAATTAAAAATTGGGGTGATGATTTAAAAAATTGTTTGGTATTATATTATTATTTCATACTTTCGTCAAATGGGTATTATATTGTAAAAGCGCGCCATTTACAGTCTAATCATTTTTTAGAACTATGAGTGCTATCTACACGTTTCGTTTCGTTCAGCCTCGGCGAGGTAGTCCACCTAATGAACCTAACATTCTCCTGGGTAACGGTGTCTTAGAGGTAGTATCTCACTTTCGCTACCATGGCAGTGAGATTAGAAATGATAACCGTCTGGACACTGAAATCCCAGTGCGCTAGCCAGAGCTGCCTCCACCTTCGGCAAACTAAACCAACGCGGCTGGAGATCGCATGATCTGAAACTGAAAACAAAGCTGGCTGTCTACAAAACGATTGTCCTACCCATATTGCTACATGCCTCCGAAACGTGGTGCCTCTACAGGAAAGAGATAAAGAAAATAGACGTCTTACACATGAGGTGCCTCTGAAACAACCCGAGGATAACATGGGAAGACCATATGTCAAACACAGAAGTGTCACAACGGACGAAAATGCAGGGCATGGAGGCTATGCTCATGAAAGCTCAGCTAATGTGGGCATGTAGTGCGTATGAACGACGACCATCTCCCGAAAGCCGTGTTTTATGCCCAACTCTCAAAAGGCGCACGCAAAGTCGGCGGACAGCATCTACGCTATAAATATGTCTCGAAAAGGCACCTAACCGCCAATGGTATTCCACCTGAGAACTGGGAGAGAGCTGCTTACAAACGCAGAGAGTGGCGGCCCACGGTTAGCATAAAAGTAAAAGAAATCATGGAAGCCCGGCTTGAGAACCTCGACTAGAGCTGCCAAAAGCGCAAAACTCGTCCGAAGCATAGCTACACATACATTTACAACAACTGCGGTGAACTCTACTGTAGTCGTTGTAATCGGAACTTTGAAAACAAACTGGTCTTCAGGAGTCTTGGAAGAAGTCTTGTCAACCAAGAGGTCGCCATCGTCAGATCACGATGAGGAGGAGATCATTATCATTATCGTTTCGTAGTAAAATCCTAGTTGCCAAATCGTAGTGGGACGTTGAGCAATATAATCCTACTACTATTATAAACGCGAAATTTTGTAAGAATGTATGTATGGATGTTTGTTACTCTTTCACGCAAAAACTACTGAATGGATTTTGATGAAACTTTACAATAATATAGCTTACACATCAGAATAACACATAGGTTTATAAAGATATAGTGTGAAATATACAAAATATAACGATAAGTGTCAAGTAAGTAGGAAAAAAACTGCCATCTGCGAGCTATTCTGGCGCGCGCCTCAAAAACCGTTGGAGTTACACGTATATACATAATGTATAATGGAAATGTTTATCTTAAATAGTCCTATAAAAAAGCCCGCGACAGCATATATCTATATTTTTTGTGTAAGCCATTATCGCCAAAATAGTGAACCATGATTTCCATGATTTTTAATTTGTAAGTTTGTCTCCGTCCCAAATAGCAGAATAATATAAAAACATTGAAAAATTGACGAAAATATAAAATACTTTATATCATTATTATCACAATTTTCCATCACCACGCGGGTGAAACCACGGGGCGCAGCTAGTACTTTATAAAATCGATGCTAGTATACTGGTCGATCGATTTAACTTTCCCTCCCTTACTTAAAGGCAGGTGCTCCTCAATCTTAAAAATGAGCCTGTGGTGTATTCGGTTTACCATGTCGAGAGCACTCATTCGCATGCGTTAATTACTTTGGGTCTTTACTGGATTGCACCCCTGAGTACCACACCGCCTCAGACCCCCGAAATAACAAGCGATCCGTATTCTCAGATGTCGATTTTCCCCCGAAGTGCCCTTATTTATAAACTAAGACATCTGTTTACAGAGGCGTCCTCCGCTCGGGGTTATAAAAGGCTCACGGACTCGGAAAGTTGGCAAGTCAGGCGATTATTTACATTGGCGAGCAAACACAATGTAAAACTGACTAATGCCGCCGCCCCTGTCACTGGTTGCCTCTTCGCTAGCTCTTGTCAGTTTATTTATTTGCCAAAAGCCCGCACAAACGCGCCGAGACCCATCTTGCGTCGCTGCTTCGCCGTTTGGATTTATCTTCCCGAGGGGAGGGAAGGCAGACGAACTCTTTTGCACCGCGAAATGTCTCCCCACCTGATCTAATGTACCATACATGCGCGCGCGCGAAAACAAGCCAGTTAATTTATAATGTCGCGTTTTAAGTGGCCGAAATTGGGGTGAGCCGCGCTTACCTAACGCCCCCTACACACTATTACAATACCCCTCGTCGAATGCAAAAGTAAGATAATTCTCGATAGACAGCGAGATTATTCCAATGTAGATATACTAAAAAAATCGGTTGTGTCACCCCAAGACTTTCTCGGCAAGTAGTCCCCCGCCAAACCCCCCATCCCTCCCCCCGCGCGCCAATTCGTAGTATATTTGTAGTATTTTCTGTGCTATTAAAAGGGTATTTTTCTAAAAATGATGTAGTATTTTCTTAAGCATTGCGGACTTTATTTGCGTCGCTTTTATAGGAGTGTAGGGAAATCAGTTAGGGACGCTAAAATAATATTTAATAACATTGTATAAATTCTTAGTACGACCACGAATGCACTTTCACATGGGTAAGGACAATTATTTCAAAATATTTCATTAACGTAAATTGAATTATTTCACACGGTATTTATTTCTCAGTAGTCATATTGACGTTGAAATATTCTCACGATTTAACGGATATAAAAGAGCGCAATTTAATTAGTTAATTCACTTCTGTCAACACACTCAATTGGTAAGTCGCTCTCTACTTTCTACATTATTAAAACGTTGGGGTTTGCTCCACTGTGTATATCCTTGAGGTACAAAGGACAACATAAAATAAGGACTCTGAATTTGTGAACCAAGAATTACGACAACGACCAAGATACGTTATACTGGTGATCTCCGCCAACAGAATCAATGCAATCAATGCAGAATCAGGCATCCATTATTGTTTATTTATTTATTTATTTATTTATTTATTTATTTATCCATATTAATAACATATAATTAATTAATTACAAACTATTGATTAAAAACTAGTAGTGCTTAACATTAATACTTAATTAATCATTGATTAAAAAAAAAGGTACAGGCTAATGTGGATTTTACTGCCTCACTAGGCTTGGACCTGTGTCGAGGCAGTAGTCTAGTGAAGGTTGTCTAGTAGCAGCCGTGTGTTAAAAAAATATAATAATATATATATACATACATATACACATGTATATATATATATATATACATATACATACATATACACATATACAATATACATAACATAATAGTAATATAACACTAATATTATATTTATATATAATATATATATATATATATATATATATATATATATATATATATATATATATATATATATATATATATATATATATATATATATATATAATATATAATATTATTGATAGATATTTTTACCTTAATGATAATTATAACGGAGATATGTAGTTAACGTAGATATGTAGAGCAAATACCAAAAAAAAGACCAACAGCAATTTTTTTTTTTTTTTAGACAAGAATTTTAAATAGGTTTTCGGTTTCCCTTCTCCCTTTGTTTAGTAGCCAACACACCACCATTTTCTTCAGCACGACTGTCGATGTTGACGTCAATGAATTCCCCCCCACCTCAGATATGAACATATTGTAATATTGGACGCCTCACATTTGAGGGGTTAATCGTCTCGAAGGGGGAAAGGAAGGGGAATCGGAAAGGGAATAAAATGTATATATCCGTCTTTATCTCGAAAAAAACGGATTCAATAACTAGCCCCTGCAGCAAAAACAAACAAATAGGTATAAGGAATTTATTTATAAAAATCGATCTCATTTAAAGCCCTCGGTAATACGACAATTTAATTGGTAATACAATTTTGCGTTTACAAAAAGCGTTGTTTCTATAAATAAATAAATTTTAGCGCCATATAAGCAGAATATTTCAAAATTAAATAACTTTTCTTAATACAGTAATATACGTTCAATCAATCAATCAAATAATCAATCAGTCTATCAGTCAGTCAATCAGCCTAGTAATAAATCAATCAATCAATGATTCAATCAATCAATCAATCATTTAATCAATAAATCGAGCAATTTTGATATGAATAAAAGTATATACATGCTTTCGGTATTATAAGAGATGCGTTTATTTACCCCTTTGCCTATTGTATATTTACTGACAATCGCGCTTAGAGTAAACTCCAGTCGCGCGTCGGAGCTGGCACGCACACTTTTTTTATCGCATTCGGTTTTACCGTATAGTGAGAACACGTGCATTAGTTCGCATATGCCACTGTAAACCGCACAAGAAAAACGTTTCGTTGAACCGCATCGTGTGAACGGGCTGTAAGACAGACCAGGGCGCGCGCGTAGGCTGACACATAAAGTTGGCAAACAAAGATCCGTCAGTTTCACTTACCTTTGAGCCGAACTGGCAGAGCTTAGGCACCCGGCAAACTTCATCCCCGAGGCACTAAATTTATTTTCAGCATTACGCCTGACAACCGAGCGGGATTAATTAAACTTACACTCAAGACTATCCGTCGCTAACTCACCGGAATGATTTAATGCTCCCAAATCCTATCAAATTCGCCGCCTTGGCGGGAGATGCTCTCGGCTATCTAACTAGATCTTAAGTATTTAGTGTAATCTAATTATTTTGTTATTAAAGTAAGTAAATTTCGATTTCAAATACCTCTGAACTTTCGGGCTGGAAAATTCACTTCATTTTATTTTTGTTTATTAATGTGATGAATAGTAATCATACATTATAAATAACATAAAAAAACTAATTTACCGCGTGAAGTTTGTAACACACGACTTTTCGGCGACGTTGCAGCCGCTGTTGTCCAGGGTAGACTCGGTACGTTAGTCTGAGTCTAGACAACAGCGGCTGCAACGTACTGAAACGTCGGGTGTTGCAATGTTCACGCAGTAAATTTGGTTATTTATCTTATTTACAAAGTCAAACAACCACGATAGTCTTCGTTTTCATAGTAATCATACAGCTGTTATAAAGAGAATGTTTTTTAAACCGGTATAACAAAGGCCGATTTTTCCAATAATAAAATATTATATGGATATAAAGATATATAGCTTTTATTGATAAGAAAATAAAGTATAACAATGGCATCGACAGAGCAGCATCGAAGATGTATGAGGGTATGTACCTAGTCGTATTTGCGTGTATGTGTATTTTTTGTATGTGTATGCGTGGGACTACATATGTATTTTGCTGGTGTGATAGTGTTTGTAGTTTGTACATAAGGTAAGCTAAGCTTGCGTAATACAGAATTCTGTATCCAGCAAAATACAAATGTAGTCCTACCAGCAAAATACATATGTCGTCCCACGCATACACATACAAAATATACACATACACGCAAATACGAGTACATACCCTCATACATCTTCGATGCTGCTTTGTCGATCCCATCGTTATCCTTTATTTTCTTATCAATAAAAGCTATATATCTTAAGATCCATATAATATTTTATTATTGTAAAAATCGGCCTTTGTTGTACAGGTTTAAAAAACATTCTCTTTATAACAGCTGTATGATTGATTCCTATGAAAACGAAGACTATCGTGGTTGTTTGACTTTGACTTGAAGCAAGAATGAAATCTTCACGCGTTTTAAAAATTCCTAGATTTATTTATTTTATTTACTTATTTATTTACTTACAAAAAAAAATTGGAATTATTTTTACAGAATGGTTTTGCGACACTCCTAACTAGGTAGTGTCAAGGAAAACACCAAGTTTATATGATATTACTTGAAATTTTACTTTCTGAAGTTTATTCTTATGAAGATGTTAAGAAATTGTTATTGTTAATTAAAAAAATAAAAATGAAATAATATAAACTAAATAATCATTAAAAATCAGAATAATTATCAAATAATCAAAGTAGTAGTTTCACATTTGTAAGCAACCAAGCAATCAAGCAAACTTGATTGTAGTATAGGAGTCCTGTCCACCCTAGAACGGGCTAGTCCCAGTTGGGTGACAGAAACAAATAAGCAAAAGGTTAAGGTTTTGCCATTCGGTTCCTGTTAGTTTTGTAAGCTAATCAATGTTTTATAGTAATTAATTCTTAAATAAATAAATAAAATAAATAAAGTAGATACATGATCATATATGATACAAGAATATTGATATTTATAACTGGCGAATGATATGCATGATGAATGCAGAAAATCGAAAATCGATGGGATTATTTTGAACGTTTTAAAGGCGAATAACAGAATATTCATATCGCCCGGAGCTAAGGGGCCCTTGCTGAGGCCACGAAGACCCATTCTGTTCAGGGTTGGTCACACTCACGGGTCAACCCATCCGGCGGCCTCCATGCATAAAGTGCGAGCCTGGGTAGGACTCTAGCCTTAGGGCTAGTTTCCCGTAGGAATCAACCTTCTGGCGCTCCTGGACGGTCTGCGCACCGTGCGGCGTAGGCCAATCGACTGTGCTTTCTGACTAACAGTCGGGGGAGTCTGGAAGCAGTACTGTTTCCTATAAAGCGGGGGTGGTTGCGGACCTTACGGCGACTGCTCTTGAAACGACCATCGGCTACCCGATCCTGGGTGGACAGCTGGGCAAAGGAAGCCGTGGTCCGCGATAGATTCGGTATACACCGTTTCACCGCTTCGTAATGGAGGGACCGCGCAAGCGACCTCGAACTCGTAGCCAATCGAGAGACTGGAGTAATCTGGTCGCAATTGGAAGTAAGGGCGTGAGTGTAAGCTCTCTGGGTAACACTCCTGGCTATCTCGCGGTTAGGTCGTTGGCCTCTTACAGGTTATGGCGGAGCTTGACGGTGGACTGTTTTGTCCAAGTCTTCTGCGCTCACTCCAGGGCAATAGAACGAATAATCGTTAAAACTTCCTGAGGTGACGGGCTCGCCCGTTGTAGTTGACAACTCTAGTTATTCATATCGCCATTTGCTTTTAAATATTGTGAAACGGATCGAAATCGCGAGGCAAAGGCATACGTACACATTTTAAATTGACTCTCGCCCGTCGTACAAATTCCTATCTATCTCCCGCCTGCGAGGCCTCCTTAAATTGCTATTTATATAAGGGAGGGGGGGGGGGGGGACGTTTGACGCGCGCGGAGAACGTTTTTCATTGTGATCGGCGCGAGGCAATCTCCGCCCGGAAAAACTGCCGCCGCTCGACAGGAAATAAAGTTTCAGTTTCAAACCTGCCAAGGCCAGCGGCCGAAGGGGGCGTCCTTCCCGCCCACGATGCGCGTCTCCGGCCGCGAGAACAACGCCGGAACCCCGCATTCTGGAACACAACAAAAACAAACAATATCATATCGAGTCGTCCGATCGTCGATGATGGATTTTTTAGTCTTTCCAAGAGAAAACTATGAAAACAACGGTATAACTGCAGTATAGGAACCTCTCCTGGATTGTTGATTTTTAAACGTCACCGGACAATATTCACCACGCAGATTCCGAAACTGCAATAATCTTTTGTCGCTCTCAATAAATAAGCGAGATATAGGCATTCAAAGTGTGTATACTAAACGTAAACAAATCGACCATATTGTTTCAGGAGTAGTGTACGGAAAATAGTCGATATATCGCGAGTTCTCTAATATCGATAACAATTCGCGATAATATTACAAAAATGATGGAATGTTCGTGAAAAAACATTTCTGCGATATTTCAAAAAAATGAGTCTATTTTCGAGGTTTTTTTCAATGACTGCGTTTTGATAACAAACGGTATCCTGAAACAATAGAAAATTCTTAAATATGGGAATATCACTTCAAGCAAAAAGTTTTTTTTCCAATTTTGCGCGAAATTCGAAAAAAAAAAGCGATATTATGATATACTCGAATGTGTCCCACACAGTATGTACAAATAAAATGGCCGCAACTTTATTGACATTGGAATGAAAATTTTGAACGCCTATATATCGCTTATTTATTGTTATCGAATAAAGATTATGGAAGATTCGGAATCAGCGTGGAGATTTTTTTATTTTTTATTTTGGCCTGTTTGTTTACACGTAAAATTTAAACTTTAAATGCCTATATCTCGCTCATTTATAGCGACTGACCCAATTTTCTTTCAGATTTAGCATTAAAATGAAACAATCTATTAGTCTATTTTTTTTTGAGAGAGGTTCCTATACTGCAGTTATTCCAATACGGCTTAAATATCAACCCGTCAAAGTTGGGTTGATATTAAAGCCGTGTTGGAATAACAATAACCCTTTTCAAGGATAATGATACGCTGAAAACGCCAGAGGTGTATCCACCAACATACTAAAGTGTTCCCGAAATTTCGCACAATCTCTCTTTTATATTTAATCGATGCCTTGAACGTGGATTCTGTAGTATATTGAAGTATATTTTTTTCAAAAATCATTGTATGTAATCTTGTCGCAGTACGCTAGTGATACGTTATTAGTAGGCGTTCGAATATGTCACATTTATACACATTATATATTTATAACTATGTTATATATTTAGGAAATCTATTTCATTTTTATTTTTTTACCTACGCAATCAAAAGCCTTTAACAGGTCACAAAAAAATGCCTATGGCGTTTATATATTATCTAGCACCCTCAGTATTTTTTTTGATAATGCTGGAGGTTGAATCTTATGTACAGAGTTTTTTTTTTAAACCAAATTATTTTTAGACAGGATTTGGTTTTCAGCAAATAAATTACCAAGTCGGAATAGAAACAATAAAAAAAACTGTTGACTGGTAACAGAGATATGGGCCGAAAATTATCTTTGTTTTCAGGACAACCTTTTTAATATATCGTTACCACATTGGCTTATTTCGGTGGGAAAGAATCCATGTTCCATGCATTGATTAAATATAAAAGGTAAATTTTGCGAGCCTTCGGTTAGAGAATTCTTTAGAATCTTCGTAGATATATTCCATAGGGCTGTTGGATTTTTCATTTTAAGAGATTTCGCAATCTGGAATATTTCTAATGATTTGCTAGGGGAGAATAACAATGAATTCGTTTTTTTTACGATAGCTAGCAAGTAGGATTTAGGTTAAGTGGTTTCCGTATCTTGGTATCTGATATTTAAGGGTATCTAGCTGACCTTGAAAATACTTCTGAAATGGTTACCTTCTCAATTCATGCGTCTATTTTATTATTCCTATTTTTGACGTTTGATTCTTTTTATTTTTTATTATTTCATCTTTCATAAGTTCCGGGAACTACCTCTTTCCTCTCGTATTGATTATCCTCTCGCAACATAATCAATCAGCTTCCTCCAGATAATCTGATAGATTTACGGATGATATTGCTTTTCCCGTTAATGCAATTAAATTTATATTTTCCAATTAATTTCATAGATATCGAATTATGATGGTTGCTATCCAGTCTATGAATACTGGATACTGCAGGGTATTCAGTGTCTAGGGTTTAGGGTGTACTGTAGAAAAACGAGACTAAGATGGAGGCGCGTTGTCTATTAAAAAAAATATATGGTTTTTTGGGTGCGATTACCTCCCTACACCACAATTGCGATTGCCTCCCTGCAACAGAAACTGAAACTGGAGCGGACATCCACTCTTATGCGTGCCCCAAACAAGACTTGCAAAAGTACAGAAATGCTACTTATGCTTTGGCAATAAATTATATAATCTACTCCCTACCACTGTCAATAAGATGGAGGGCATACAAATAAATTAAAAACATTAAGGTGATGCTGATAGGCCGCCTTTCTATAATCTGACCGACTTAAGGGGCCATGCCTTTGTAAATGTTGTACCAATTTCAATGATAATTATATTTGTACATTTAGTATTAAATTGTATGATTTAGTTTTAGTTGATTATTAATTACTACTTTACTAACTACTTTGGATGTTACTATGAACAGTTTTTAGTACGTATCTATTCGAATTATTGACTATTTCAATTTCTAGGTTTACTGACTATTTTAGTTATTTTATAGTGGATTTTAGTAGGGTAACCATTAGAATTATTACATTTTTTAATTATTAAGCCTTTATTGTGTTTCGTAATAATATTTTACGACGAATAACTTAGTAAGTTCCAAAGTTTCTTAGAAACATTTTTTGTCAATCTAATAGCTAAATTCATGACAACCTATGCACGTAAGGTAAATATTAAAAACATCAAGGAGATACTGATAGGCCAACCTTTCTATAATCTGGCCGAATTTGATGGCCATGATTTTTTAAATATTGTGCCCATTTGAATTACTTAAAAAAGTAGAGCCTTATAGTCTGATTATTTTATATGGTCTTATATCTTTTTTATATGGTCTTTGGGAGTTAATGGGCCCTTGCTGGGTTGGCCACGAAGACCCATTCTGTTCAGGGTCGGTCACATTCACGGGTCAACACCCATCCGACGGCCTCCACGCATGAGGTGCGTACCTGGGTAGGACTCTGGCGTTGGTCAGTTTCCCCTGGGAATCAAACCTCTGGCGCTCCTGGACGGTCTGCGCACCGTGCGGCGCAAGCCAATCGATTGTGCACTCTGACTAACATCTTGAGGTGTCGACTACAACGGGCGAGCCCGTCAACACAGGAAGTTTTAACGATTAGTCGTTCTATCGACCTGCAGTGAGCGTAGAAGACTTTGGACAAAACAATCCGACCTCTAGCTACGCCACAAACCGTAAGAGACCAACGCCTTACCGCGATATAGCCAGGAATAGTACCGGCGGCTCGAGACACTCGAGCCCTTACTTCCAATTGTGACCAGATTTCTCCGGTCTCTCGATTGGTTCCGAGTTCGAGTTCGCTTGCGCGGTCCTCTCCCTTACGAAGCGGTGAAACGGTGTATACCGAATCTATCGCGGACCAAGGCGTCCTTTGCCCGGCTCTGAACCGGGATCGGATGGCCAATGGTCATTTCAAGAGCAGTCGCCGTGAGGTACGCAACCACCCCCGTTCTATAGGAAACAATACAGCTTCCAGACTCCCCCGACTGTTAGTCGGAGTGCACAATCGATTGGCTTGCGCCGCACGGTGCGCACGGTTACGGCGGCTGCTCTTGAAATGACCATCGGCCATCCGATCCTGGGTGAACAGCCGGGCAAAGGACGCCGTGGTCCGCGATAAATTCGGTATACACCGTTTCACCGCTTCGTAAGGAAGAGGACCGTGCAAGCGACCTCGACCTCGGAACCAATCGAGAGACCGGAGAAATCTGGTCACAATTGGAAGTAAGGGCGCGAGTGTCGGCCCGCCAAGTAATATTACTGGCTATCTCGCGGTTAAGGCGTTGGTCTCTTACGGGTTGTGGCGTAGCTAAATGGTGAACTGTTTTGTCCCAAGTCTTCTACGCTCCCTGCAGGGAGATAGAACGACTAATCGTTAAAACTTCCTGTGGTGACGGGCTCGCCCGCTGTAGTCGACAACCCAAGTTGGTCTTATATCTGTACTTTTAGTTTAAAATGCATAACGTAGATTTAATTTGCTTATTTAACATTTTACTGATAATTTGAATATTACGATGAATAATTTTACTACGTATCTTTTCGAATTACTAACTACTTCAAATATTAGGCTTCTATTTTGATTATTTATATTTATAGTTTGACAATCTAGTAGTTAATTCTTGACTACCTAATGTATGTGTATTGATCTGATATTTTCCAACATATCCTGTGATAAAATTTCAGTACGAAATATATTGATCGATTTCTCAGATCACAACGCACAGCTCTTAGAATCCAAAACCCATAAAAAACCGACTAATTGAGGGCATGTTTGGAAAAGACCTTTTACCACCAATAATATAGCTAATTTCTGCAACAAAATTGTTAATGAACACCTTTACCTTGACTTGCTCAATCCCGAGGATACTTTTTCAGAATTTTTAAGATTGTTTAACTGTAATCTTGAAGCTTGTTTTCCAAAAAAGTTACATTGCGCAGACCAACGCAAAAAACTCTCTTCGATCACTCCAGGGCTGAAAACATCACTGACTAAGCTTCAACTCTTACAAGATATCTGCAATAGCGACAATAGTAGCGGACTCAAAAATTACTACTTAAAATACAAAAACGTTTATGACCAAGCTGTGGTAACAGCAAAACGGATTAGTATTAAACAAGAAATAGTAAACTCTAGAAATCAGATACAGGCCACATGGAAAATTATTAATATAGAGTGTAGAAACAAAGGCAATGACCATGACAATATAACTGAAGTAATCCATGGTAATATAAAATATACGGAACAAGAAGAACTAGATAACATTTTTAATGACTTTTTTATCAATGCTTGTAATACTATAAATAAGGCGCTGCCGTCCAGTCAGAAGGCTAATAATATAGTAGCGGTTCCAGAATCCATATATCTCTATCCAATTACTGAAACAGAGCTAATTTCCTGTATAAAAGGCTTGAAGTCTAAACCTGCGACTGATATTTGGGAACATTCTATGAAACTTATAAAAGATGCGTCCGCCGTAATTACACCCAAATTGCTTCCCATTTTGAATAGCTGCCTAAAACTAGGAGTCTTTCCTTCTAAAATGAAAATAGCGAAAGTACTTCCTATTCATAAGAAAGGTTCAAAAACAGAACTAAATAATTTTCGCCCAATATCTTTGGTGTCTTGTTTTGCAAAGGTTTTCGAGAAAATAATTTTCAATCGTCTTTTAGAATTCTTGGATAAAAAGAACATTCTATCCAATAACCAGTTTGGATTTAGAAAACATAAATCAACCACCATGGCAATTGGGGAACTAGTAAAGCTCATATTAAAAGCCTTGGACAACTCTCTAAATCCGCTCGCGGTATTCTGTGATTTGTCCAAGGCTTTTGATTCTGTCAATCATGATATCCTTCTACATAAACTTGAGCTGTACGGATTTAGAGGCAGAACTCTCGATTTAATAAAGTCATATCTTAAAGATAGGTCTCAAATTGTGGAGATAATGAAAATTAAATCACTCCCAAAACCTATAACATGTGGAGTACCTCAAGGTTCTATTCTGGGACCGCTATTATTTATTATTTTTATAAATGATGTGGTTGATTCAATGCCCTTAAATTGTAATACATTACTATACGCAGATGATACTAGTTTTGTATTCCAAGGTACAACTAGCGATGAAGTAGGACATAATGCCAACAAATGTCTCTCTGTAGCTAGTAACTGGTTTAAAACGAACCAATTATTATTAAATCCAACCAAAACCGTAGCCATGAATTTTGCCTTAAAAAAAGTTAACAATATCAATATCATCATGGACTCTAATAAAGTTCAGGTCGTTAACGCGGCCAAATTTCTAGGTATTAATAGACCAGAAATTAAACTGGAAACCACATATCGAGAGGCTATCGAAGGAACTGTGTTCTGCTATTTATGCCATACGAAAAATCAAATTTCTAGCCGGTGAATAAGCCGCAATGAGCACATACTATGCGTGCTTTCATTCGAAGATGGCTTATGGTATCCTAACATGGGGTAATGCACCAGACAGCCATCGTATTTTTATACTGCAAAAGCAAGCTCTCAGGACGATATTTGGGTTAAAAAGAGACGACCACTGTGCTCCGATCTTTAAAAATAAAAAAATATTAACATTTCAATCTGAATTTATATATCAGTGCATAATTTATGCGAAAGCAAATTTGAAAAACGAGGAAAAGCATTCGAGTCTGCATGAACATAACACTCGCAATAAAAATAATGTAGTAACCCCAAAGTGCGGCTTTCTTTATACCAGAGATCATATTTATATTTGGGGTTTAAATTTTTCAACTCATTGCCAGCAGAAATTAAAATACTTCAAGAGGTTGCATTTAAGAAATGCATAAAAAGAAACTTAGCCATGCATGCTCTCTATAATTTTGATGAATTTGACAAGGCCGTCTTAGTTTTTAAAAAAATAAATTAGCTTTTATCAAATTTGTTCTGTATTTTGTCACCGAAGTTTTGATTTTATTGTAAAACTTGTTGTTTATTAACTGATTATTTTAAAATTTCTTGATTGACTATTTTTAAAACTTATTGATAGATTATTTAAAAATTTTGTTTACATTTTTTTTTTTTTTGTTATTTGAGTCTGTAAGATTGAATTTTTATAATTGATCCGATGGTGTCTTGCTTTTACATATAAAAAGTATATGTACACGTAATGAAGTTGTAATAACTTCTAGAAAATGTAAAATGACGTATTCCACAGGATGTACTTTTGGAATTAATAAAATATGACTATGACTATGACTATGACTATCGCTATATATATACGCTCGTGGGATCGCCCTTTTATATATATCGGTGTAATCTTGGCTACTTTATAACAATCTGGAAATATTCCCTCTGAAAAGCTTAAATAGTAAAGATATGTTAGACAAGGTGTCAGTACACGTTTATGGATTTTAATTACACTAACAGGTATGTCATCGAGACCAGTTGATTTTTTGTTCTTTGGAGAGTCGATACATTTTTCTATTTCTTGATAGTTTGATCCTTATTAAATGTAGTTTATGTAGAACTCTTTGGATGCTTTCTATTTTTCTAGTTTTTATATATTTTTGTTATTGAATTGCTGATTCTCTATGATTTCTCATTATTTCTGTTGTTTTTTATTTTTCTAGGTTTTATGTCTTTGTTATTGATTTTTTTAATTTCTGTGTTTTTTTTTTCAATTATTATTTTTTTATAGACTTTTTTATAATTTTATGAGTAATTTGAAATGTAATTTTATTTGTTGAAATACGACTAGATATGTAATTTCTATACCCAGATCGGGTTTTTGAAAATAAATTATTCTTATTCTTTTTCTTACTACCTAACCCAATTATTTTGACACGTCCAAGAGCGGCCTTTAGCCGTCAATTGGACACGACGACAATGTAATGTAATGTAATTAGATTAGTAATGAGACTTCCTACCTAACACAAATATGTGGACACATCCAAAAGCGGTTTTTAGTCGTCAATTGGACCCGACGTAAATGTAAATGTAAACACCCAACATCCTTTTTTAAGATGTTATCACGACAGAAGGTATTCTAAGTAACGGTAACTAAAGCGTCCTTACCAGTGTTCCTCGTAGCGGCGGTAGTGCTCACAGGACTATTCGTGGTAGTGGAGACAGTCTCCCCGACGGAGTTCTGCGAATCCTCGTCTTCCATCTCGCTCATGGCGACCGGGGCTTTCGTGGAGGTTTTCACAGGTTTGTAATACTGGGGTTTCGCCGGGCTGGGCTTTTGGTAGGCGGAGGGCTTGGTAGTGGGCGACTTGGGCGTGGTTGTGGTGAATTTCTTGGTGGGTTTCGGCTTCCCGGTCGAGGGTTTATCCCACGTGGAAGACGGCCTGGGTCTGGTGATGAATCCCGGTTCTGTGGTTGCTTGCCAGTGGAGTGTGTTGGCGTTGCCACCGCTGCCTGGTCGGCCAGCCCATTGCACTAAAATATAAAAAAAACTCATTTTACACTCTCGGCAGAACCGAGCCACTCCAAAATAGGTATATTGGTACCTCGACACAGGACATGCCTAGTGAGGAGATAACCCATAGGTTACAGAAATAAATCTTTTTCTTGACAGATTTTTTTATATTAAGATTTTAGATATTAGATTTTTTATATTAAGAGAACATTGCCGTATACATATATTAATTAGTAGTATTATACGTGTGTAACTTAAACATGACAATGAATTACAACAGACTACTCCAGTATAGGAATTCCTTTACTTGGGTACGTCACAAAATTATTTGTTAAAAATATTTGCTCTATGAAAGATGTTATCTATATTTATAATTTCGTTATTATTTTTTTATTGATGTCATTGTTAGTTTAATATTTAATATGTGGAAAATGTATTGAATATATTTTTTAACTCTACTTAATGTCGAATTTCTACTAATCTCTAGTAATAAACTTCTAATGTCACCTCGCATTAAATAGGTGTCAAACCGTACATCTAGGCACAGACGTAAGCCTAGTTAGATGTGTGACGTGCCTCGGGTTGCATGGGATTGGGATGAATCAATTTGTCACTTTATTTAATACTAGCTGACCCGTGCCCACTTCGTTAAGCGGTAAAACTTTTTACTTGTGATGAAATTATGAGTGAGGTTTGTTAGTACTGAGTGCTATGATTTATTTACTGACTGCCAAAGGAAGGTTTATATTTTTACTGCATATGTATGTATGTATTTGCATGCCAATTTGACTATATTACCGTTATTTGTGAGTGTCTTCTTGTGAGTGTCTTATTTGTGAGTGTCTTATCTCTTTAACCATTTATGCAGTAAAAGTAAAATTATATGCAGTACCTATGTCGTATTATATCTTTAACTATTTATGCAGTAAAAGGGAAAAGTCTTTTGTTTTAAACACTTGAGACGATAAATTTACTTATTTTGATAATAATTCCAAATTGTTGATAATATGACCAATAAACATGACCTAACGATTTAAATATTTTTTTAATATACCACGAAAAAGCCTTATTTTTTAAATATACCAACTACCACAAAAAGTCTTTTCATTTTTCGGATTAATATATAGCTTATGACATTCACAAACAACGTGGCTTTCTATTGGTAAAAGAATTTTCAAAATCGGTTCAGTAGATCCAGATATTACTTCCTACAACGTCACAAACTTTACCTCTTTATAATATTAGTATAGAAGAAAGTTATTAGTTTTTCCTTATATAACCTTAGATACGTAAAATCAAAACAAAATAAATCAAATCAAAAGTAATATATTAAAAACATATCTATCGTATTAACTGTCAATGCTATAATAATGTTTTTAATATTAATTGATGCTCGATTAAACGTAGAGCGGCTAACAAGAACTTCTTGGGGAGACTGTAGAAACTGTGCACTGCCCATTTTTGTAGAAGAAAAATTCTGGTGCAATTAGCTGCCTTTTCCCAAAACAATAGGCCATATGTTATTATGGAATGGAAATACGCAAAATATCATAAATTTTAAATTATTATTTTTGGTATTTATTTAATTTCATGTAATGTTTTTTTCAATGTCAACTAGTCTCATTTTGTTTGAGGTTGGCAACGAGGAAATACATTTTGTTGTTTTTTCGTCATTTTTCGTATTTCCTGCATTTTAACAATCAAATTTTCATCGGGTGTTGCGAACGAGCCCGCCGCCTTTTGTATTTGAGACGCCTTTACTTCTTTGATTATGTCATTCGATCAGGTTGTTTTTAAGCGAAAACAGTTCGCACACCTTTTCCACGCACGAATTCAAAATTTGGTGAGCGATTAACCGTTTTAATTCATGCTGTAAAAAAAGGCATATTTTGATTGCAGTATTAAACCTTCGGTTAGCCACAAGTCTATAAAACGCAATCTGATGACAGGCTTCTCTTCAGTTTTTCCATCACCGTCCTCAAACTGAAAGGTTCCAGCTCTCACTTCGACATCGTTACATCTGGACTACAATAAGATAGGCTCTGAGATCTCGTCATTCTTCTATTACTGCTCTATCTGGCTTCATTACAGCATCATCTCACCACCAGTCTTAAGTAAATTCTTATAATATATTCGGCAGTTGAATACGTTACCTACGTATTTCGTCTTCTATCATTTCCTTATTTTTTATTTGAACTGTCTTAATTTTATCTATACTAATATTAAAAAGAGGTAAAGTTTGTGAGGTTATAGGAAGTAATCTCTGGATCTACTGAACCGATTTTGAAAATTCTTTTACCAAAGAAAGCCACGTTATTTGTGAGTGTCATAGGCTATATATTAATCTGCAAAATCAAAAAACTTTTTCGTAGTAGTCGGATTTGCAAAGTAAGACGGAGAATAAACGGTCGAATAAAAACGTTTCTTACGAACGCTGCCTTAACGATAAGAGATATATGATTAAGCTCTAGAGAGAAGTTGTAGAGTTTTATAATGCCTATAAAAAAGTCAGCGACAGCACATGTCTAACTTTTATATTTAAGTCACAAAAAGTAGTTTTTCATATTTCATTTAGGTCATGTTTATTGGTCATATTATCAACAATTATGAATTCCTATCAAAATAAGTAAATGTATCGTCTCAAGTGTTTAAAACAAAAGGCTTTTCCCTTTTACTGCATATAATTGTCCTTTTACTGTTATAATACGACATTGGTATAGAACCGCGACCGTATCTCTGGTTGGAACTATTGAAAGAACGGTACCAAATAATAACATTACATTTAACATAGTATACAGAGAAGTTTTGAATAATTAAAATAAACACAATTTATTCAATCATAATCATTTCATTCACTCATTAGAAACCCGGTAATATAGCCAAATCGGCATGCAAATACATACATATTCAGTAAAAATATAACCCTCGTTTTGGCAGTCAGGAAATAAATTATAGCACACAGTGCTAACCGAATCACACTCATAATTTCATCACAAGTAAAAATGTTTAGCACCCAACGAAGTGGGCACGGGTTAGCTAGTTTACTAATACAGTAATAGGTTTATTTCTAAATTGTAAATGGTTTAAATTATATTGTTTAAATCAGTAGTAAATTTTAGTATTTCTTTTTATTCCGCTCCCACACATCAAAAGTAGAGAGTGGAGAAAATAGTGGAATTCAAGGCGTGGAGTTCAAAGGGTATTTTCTTTCAATTCTCAACTATGTAAATGTCTGTAACTGCGATATGTCTAAATGTCTAAATGTACCTATATGCGATATTATGTGATATAATATAATAGGAAATCTATGAAAAAAAAAACAAAACTTTACTTTAAATGATACTTAGTAAGTATTATAGATTAGCGCCTTAAACTCGCTAATAATAGTAACATATTAGTAGGTAGTGGTTAATGTATATTCAATATTAGAGCTACATTTTACTTTTTTTAAAGTAATTATAAAATAGAATAATGGTGTTATAAAATTTGATTTGTTGTTTTGGAATTATAAAATATGCATTGCAAACTCATCTAAATATTTAATTTTCATAAACGAGTCTTTTTCATAAATAATACCCATAAATTTTACTTTATTATTACTTCTTTTATGTCAGATATCTCTCTACAGTCCTCCAGTATAGTCTCCATGCTTCACAGTGGGTGAGTCCCGATGTCCAAGAAGCTTGTTATTCTATCTTTGTTACCATCTTTAAGATACCCTTAAGATTCTATATTTGATACCATCTCTTTGTTCATCAGTTGAATTGATCGCATACCAGAGATCGGGTTTTGCTTTCATATTCTATCATGTATGTTTTATACAATTCCGATGATAAGCTACTGTAATTCTTGAACTCTGTCTGTTATTGTTTGTTTGTTTTTATACTCTATATTGTGAATCTTCACAATATGCGGGTTTATTATCATACGAATGTCTCTTACAACCGACCTTACTATGAAGTGTTTATATGTATATGTGCCTGTAACATGTGTGTAAGTGTGTGTTTTACTATTGCTTTCGATTGTCATAATTGAAATGTAAATCCCCCTAATGTAATATTTAACAATGTAACCTTACAATGTAAGATCAGGGGACGATGGTGTGATGATTCCTTGGTGATGATCATTCGTTCGAACTTTGAATTGAGCTCGTCGTAATAGGTTGGGTTAAGCTTTCCACCACTGGTACTCGAGTTATTCGATAGATGAACAGAGATTGTAAAGATCCACAGACTTTGAGACGCAGTCAATGAGAGATTAATAACCAAGAGGCAGCGACAAAAAGGTGCAAGAGTTTTGTAAAACCTGATACTTTTATATCAGACAGTATTTTGGCCATAGAACGCTAGGGTAGTAAGCAGGCCATACTCCGGGACATCTGGCGCTGGCGTACTAGGAAAGGTGTAAGTTTAATTAGTAGGTACCCCTAAAGTGTTTTAGAAAATCAGAAAATTCATCGGTAGACAATACAGAACTCGGATGCAATACAGAACTCAAAGAATATGGCCAGACTTCATCATCATCATCATCATCATCATCATTTATTCATTCCATAAAAGTATTTCACAATACTGAGGAACATGTCAAATTTTACAATCATAATTTACCGGATGATAATACCGCTTTGATAATTAAAAGAAGAAAAAAAATAATTGTAATAAGAGGTGTTTACTTAAAAATAGTCAAATTTACAAAATAATCGATAATCAAACAATAAATAATAATCAATACAATGAAAAAGAAAAATTCAGAAACATGCGTAATTAAAAACAGTGTCAATAAAATCTAAAACTTAGTGCGAAAGTATAGTAATAATATGGTTATTTATAATCAAGCAATTGTGGACGCAATATCATAAAAGTTGTCCAGTTTGTAAAGGGCATGTTTGACTAACTGATTTTTCAAGCAGATTTTATATGCTGCCATCTCAAGTCTTCTCGTCGATGACGGCAAAGCATTGAACAATTTAAAACTAATATATAAAAATGTTTTTTGATATTTAGTCAAGCGTACTTTAGGCAATAATACATTGTTTTTATGTCGCGTATTATAGCTATGTTGAGTGGAGTGAAGCTCGAAATTAAAAAGATTCTCTTTGGCGTATAAAAGGCACTGATATATGTACATGGACGACATGGTAAGGATACCAGCTTTAATAAAAAAAAGGGGCGCTATGTGTTTCTCTGCTTACACCAAAAAATGTCCTAACGGCTTGCTTTTGTAGCACAAAAACGCGATGGATACCGTTTTCATTACCCCACTTCTTAACAATAGAATGCGTGGGCGTCAGCATTACTCCATATATATAACAAAAATTAGGTTCATTATATTGCGCGGCACATTAGACCGATGCGTAATTGATACCGACAAATACGTACCGGCGTATTTGCAGGGACTCTATTTTTGTGACATGTATGGAGTACTGCTAATAGTGACATGTATGGAGTACTGCGAGTAATGCTGACGCCTCGCGTACTATTGTTATGAATGCATTCATTGTCTACTGATGAATTTCCAGCTTTTCCAAAACACTTTGGAGGTACCTACTAATTAAAATTACACCTTTCTTAGTACGTCAGCGCCAGGAGTCCCGGAGTCTGGCTTCCTGACTTTATTCTAGCATTATATGGCCAAAATACTGGGGGAAATGCTGCAACCAGTAAAAGAATCTTTCTTTTGCAAAAGAGAGCACTGCGCAGCATGTATCAGGTAACGACTAGGACCTCATGCAAAGAATATTTCATCAAGGCAAGGGTAATGACTATGTATTCGGCGTTCATATACCAGTGTTTAATGTATGCTAGACAGCACCTAACAGAAACACCAATTAATGCAGACATTCACTCGCATCATACCCGCGGTAGCTCCCTTTTATGCGTACCCCGAATACGACTGGCAAAAGTACAGAAAAGCTACTTGTACCTTAGCATTAAATTCTATAATCTACTCCCTACAAAATTTAAACAGCTGGAGGACATAACATTTAAAAAAACATCAAGGAGATGCTGATAGGCCACCCTTTCTATAAGTTGGCCGAATTTGAGGGCCATGATTTTTCAAATATTGTGCCCATTTAAATTACTTAAAAAAGTAGAGCCTTATTGTCTGATTGTTTTATATGGTCTTATATCTGTACTTTTAGTTTAAAATGCATAACGTAGATTTAATTTGATTATTTGACATTGTACTGACAATTTGAATATTACGATAAATAATTTTACTACGTATCTTTTTGAATTACTAACTACTTCAAATATTAAGCTTCTATTTTGATTATTTATATTTATAGTTTGACAATCTAGTAGTTAATTCTTGACTACCTATGTATGTTCAGTAAAGAGTAGTAACGAAACTTACTACAATAACCCAATTATTTTGACACGTCCAAGAGCGGTCTTTAGCCGTCAATTGGACACGAAGAAAATGTAATGTAATGTAATGTAATACTGTCTGATCTGAAAGTATCAGCTTTTACGAAACTCCTGCACTTTTTTGTCGCTGGCTCCCCACCTATAAGTCGATTATATTGAAGGATTTTAAAAAGCAACTGTAAAAAAAATATTAAAAAGGTGTGAATAATTTTTTGATGGCGTTTGAGAGATGATATGTAAATTACCTGAGGATATACTGTTGTGGTTATCATCTTCCTCTTCCAAAATGGTGATGGAAGCGATGGGCCTGGCCGTCCCCCTCTGGGGCGCCACCCCGTTCCCGACAACTATGCTCGGACTAGAAGATATCTTGTTGCTTGGACTAGTTTCGCCGGCCGCTGCCGGCTTGTGAGCCGATTCGGGCCTCGGCAGGTCGTACTCGCTTACGACTACGTTGTAATTGGTCGGCCTGCCCGGCTTCCCGCCGCCCAGCTGGCTCGAGTACGTCATGGGCTTGTCCACCGCCGCCGTCGACGGTCGCGCGCTCTCATCCATAGTAGTAATTGGAGGTTTGTACGAGTTACTCATGCTGCTATCTATTGGTTTGGTCATGAACGACGGCCGCTGCGTGTGAGGCCGCGGCGGCTTGCCGTGGTGGGTTTGCGTCTGGGGTGCGCTCGGCCTGTAGGGCTTGGATGGTGTCGGCGCCGGTCGGTAGATGGCAGCTGAAATCAAAGAAACAAATCATTACGTAATAGTACATTACATTGTAAAATCGAAATAAAAGACAGCGATAGAGTAATATGTCTTCTCGTATGAGACATCTTCTCTATCGATTCAAAAATTAAATCATATCCCAGGTCGATGACTGATTAATTATAATGTAGGTACACAGTCAGATCGATTGCGTTTCTTCGTGAACTAAAACCGGAAATTAGTTCATGTGAATCAATCAGTTGTGCATTCTGACTAATTGCTGAAGGAGTCTGGAGACTATGAAAATATACTGTTTCCTACGCAACGGGGGTGGGTGTTGACATGTTGTCATGCCACTCTTGAAATGACATTGGGCCACTTGATCCCGTGTGGCACTACAGGTAAAGAACGCCCAGGCCCGCGATAAATTCTAATTGAATTATCGCTGTATTATAACAGGTAGAGGTCGCGTAAGCGACTTCGGACTCGTAACCAGTCGGGAGGACGGAGTTATCCTGAAGGTTAATTCCAGTCGGAGATATCCTGCCAAAACTGGTAGGCGGCGAGGCTGCCCGATGGGTACCTTTCCCAGTGACTCTCCGTGCCTCTCCGATAGGAGCTGAATCGTGAGTTGAGCCGATCCGAGAACAAAATGGACCATGTGGCCCAATCTGCTCGAAACCGTTCACCACAAAATGAACGCCGGATGGACAGAATGTTTATCAAACCGGACAGTGCACCAACCGCCAGTTCCGTCCGAAGTCTCCCCCCGAAACCGCAATCTTCTGACCCCAACCGCCTCCGACTGCAGAATTACATACGTGGCAGAAACTCACAGAGGCCCTGACAAGGACCTCTAAGAGCAGGCTACCAGATAGGATTAAACCGTTGTTAACCTTACGGCAACTGCTCGAAACGACCATTCGACTACCCGTGAAAAACCGGGCAAATAATACCGTAGTCCGCGATAGATTCGGTAGACACCGTATCACCGCTATGTAAGGGAGAGGAGGTAAGAGGTATCCTTATAGTTGATTTCAGACTTAGATATCCGTCCAAACTGGTAGTCAGGGTGCGAAGCTGACCACTGGTTTACCTTTCCATGTGCCTGACGGGCGAATGGCGTAACTAGAGAGTGGACTGTTTTCTTTCCAAGATTTCTATGCTCACCTCACGTGGGATAGAACGATCTAATATAGTTAAAACTTCCTGAGGTGACGTTTTCACCCGTTGTACTTGACAGCTCTAGTTGTGCTAATTATGTATCTCCATAGCATTGTCGCCGAAATCTAAATGAATAATGTCTCGAAATGGCGGTTTCGCGCGCAGCGTCTACAATCTCAAACTCAATTCCAGATGAGATAAAAGGACGGAACATGATAATTGAGAAATAATGAACAATATCATCTGTGTTAATTTGTGTTTCTGTTGGATCACATTTCATAATTCTACCCTAAGGAGAAGAAAGTGATTATAGCTGTGTAAATACTCACTGGCTTGAGTGGTGATTGTGGTCTCTTCGACGGTGTGGTTTTCGATAGTGCAACAGGAACCGAACATGAAACCGTCGACGCAGACGCCGATGTGCTGACCGCGCTGCCGCAGACACTCCTGAACCCAAAGACAGGTGCCCGAGCGTCGACCCACACTGCAAGGTTTTCCTGACAGGTGCACACCCACACCACCTGAAAACAGACACGAAAACCGTTAAAATCAAAGACGCGCAAAAGGCTCTACAAACAAATAGATATCGGTAAAATCAAGGTTGAAAAGTGGTAAAAGTTCTGGATGCCTAAAGATGGAAAATCATAAAAGATTTTTTGGTATTCGCATACAGCTGTAACTCTATTCTCGGTTGTTTAGTGCATGCAAAGAACGACATACACGAGTGTGCACTTAACATGCAAAGCAAAGCCAACAGAGCTTGAAAGTCCAAGCCCCAAAGTCCGTTTGACTATAATCCAAAAGCTATTTGTGTACTTGGCATTTAAACTCTTTAATACCCTTTCGAAGTCAATACGAGATTTAGAACCAAAAATGTTCGAATATATGTAGAGTTAAACATCAGATATGCTATTTATAAGGTAGACGACATCGAAAAAATATTACAATCAAATCAAATAATTTAAAGTCTTGAAGACTAATACATAATTGTATAGACAGTTGTATTACATTTACATTTGGCCGTGATATGATTGAATTTATTTATTTATTTATTTAAAGAAATGCGCATTTTTTAAACTACAGTACATTAGATATTATCATTAGAGGCTCCGTTGTAAATAGTAGCAAAAAAGAGAGTACCGGAGCCCAGTTCTTCATTAATGATCAAATTCTTCTATTAATAATCAAAACATAAAAGGTTGCTCGTAAGAATAAAGAAGGTATTATTGTAGAATTAAATCGAGTCTCACCATTTAGTTTACCAGATAAAAAACACAGACTAAGATATGTAGAAAGTAAGATATAGAGATGTAAGATATATAGAGAAGATATGTAGAAATTAACTCAATAAGTAGTGATTCTATTACATTGTATATAATGAATAATGTAATGAGAAAAAAAAGAAGGCTATAATGAACATAATTAATTCTTTAAAATACCGATAATAATAGGTTTTTTTAGTATAAAATTATTAAATATAATGTCAAAAATAAAAATAAAAATGTGACGATTGTCAAAAAGTAAAATAAAATGTCTTAGTGACTATATTGCAAATAAAAATAGTCAAGATATAATTAATATGTGCTTACCTAATAATAGAAATAGTCAATATATTTTAGTCAAATTGATAATCGTTTAAAAACCTATTACAGAAAGAAATATAGTCGAGATGCATACAGTTTTTAGAGATCGTGTCGTACTACGTACTGTCGTACAATATCTTTAAAATACATACCTATTATGTGAAATAATATCATCTCACTAAGATACCTCTATAAATACATATAAAAGTATAAATATAGGTATAAATATAAATAAAAAGGCCTTCAAAACGGATTCTTCTTATGTTAAAATATTTATTTATTTTGATTTATTTAGTAGTAGTAACACATGTAGTAAAAAATTAATGTCATATTTGATTAAGATGTTAGCAAGAAATTGATGCGACATTATTTTTAATGATTGACACAGTCGCCTAACTAGGCCTAGGCCTGTTCTAAGGCAGACTTTTAATGACGATATTAAGTGTGCACTGTCAACTTAAACTATAGTTAGTACTTATTTTTAAATCGACAAATATAAAACTACAAATATTTACGCATATACAAATATGGATAGATACTTATATACATCTATAGATAAAATATATATCCATATATGCACACATACACATACATATATTTATACGAAAATAATAATAAAACCAAAATAGGAGGAGGTGAACCTCGTAGAAATAATGTGAGTTAATTCTTTATTTTCCCAAAGACAATTAAACTACACGTAGGTATATAGCACCCAAAATATACAACCGTCTTGATAACCATTAAAAAAATAGAAAGTACCATTTAATGCAATTAAAAAACAAATAAAAATGGCTTCTTGACGGTATAGGCCGTTCAAGGACAGAGACTGATCTTCTGCAAATCATCTCTTAAGAAATAGTATAATATATTTAGATCGTTATATTTGTATATATGTGTTTGTAGGTATATGTGTATATGTATGTATGTATATATGTATGTATGTGTATATGTATGTATGTATATATGTATGTACATCAGTTATGCTTCTCCACTCGTCAGACAAGTCCTATCCCAGATACAGGCTATATTTGGCCTAGTTGGGTATGCACTGAGCATGGTCATGTGAATGTGGGTCGTCGTTTATGTACTTCGCACCATTACTTATTGGTATGACCGTTTTATGAGTTCCATATTTTATATTATGTTTGAAATCAATAAAAAAATGTTTGATTATTCATTATAATTATTATCGATTTACGTATGTATTTGATAATTGATCATTTATGTTGTCTGACTTTGGTTATTATTAATATTATTTTTATTGATTATATGTTGCGTTGGTTTTAGGCCAAATGTATTTGCGATGTTGTATGAATAAAAGACTATTGACTACTGACTATTGTTGTAACATCTCTTTAGTTTGCAAACTCCTTTCATACATGGAAGCGCAGTTTTAAATGCTGCCACTTGACCTCTCGTTTCATTATTTAGGTCAAAACGATTCTGCTCAAGAGGTCAAGCATTGTCAGGCAAATATAATTCATGTTCGCATAAATTTTGCATAAGCAATCGCACACAATACAACGAAGATGCGACATCCGGCAGTTCCGTCACCCAAATGTAAACAATTGCAATCCAAAACGAGAACATCGAATATGATTCAGTTCAATAGTCGGATGAGAAATGAACATGAAACAAAACTTAAACTAAACACAAATGTATGGTACTGGAGATCGGCAATCAAAGTAACTATTGCTGGGATAGGTAATACACGTTGTCTATCCGCAGATTATTTTTCTACTGTCTTTTGAAATGTATCCTGTAATGTATCCTGTCATGTATCTCC
The DNA here is from genome assembly GCA_944548615.1 of Micropterix aruncella. NCBI lineage: Eukaryota > Metazoa > Arthropoda > Insecta > Lepidoptera > Micropterigidae > Micropterix > Micropterix aruncella. The sequence continues at coordinate 36,252,121 of OX155957.1, read as the reverse complement.
TGTCATGTATCTCCTGTCATGTATCCCAAGGGATCGACTTTACCTCCGGGTGATTATCACCCGCGACATTCATTTTGCAGTTCATGCTTTTCGTATAATATCATCTACATCATTTTTCTCAGAATCTACATCTCGAAGGTCTATCTCAGGTTTCAGGTTTCGCAGGCATATGCTATTTTCATTTATGGCATTTGAAAAATATGAAAATGAGTCAATTCCTTTGTGATGACCATAATATTTAGCTTTGAGTGCAAACAATGAAATGAAAAAGATGACAGATAATGTACAATTCACTTTCCCCTCATTGCATCATATTCAAGAAAGACATCTTTACCATTCCTTAAGCGATTGCTTAACATGTGAATGCAGTAGCCTATTTTTTACACCAAAGAAGAAAATATTATTTGGCATTTGCAGTTCGTCTTGTTCTAAAGATCAAGATTGTTATACCATATAATTGTTTAAAGATGTTGTAATATATATTTGTGTGTTATGGTTTAAAAGAGGCTTTAGACAGAGTGAATAATAAGACATAAAATATCATCAATGCTGTTAATGATCCATGCTATGGTTATAAGAATACATATTATTAAGTAAATGTCATTTTCTCACTCTGTAACACGTCTTTTTCTAAATTTAATTTCTGGAAAAAACAGTCTACAAACTGGGTAGATTAAGTACTTAGACTGTTTAATATAGTATTGATTGTATGAATCAGTGAGCAAAAGATTGTTGGAATTATGGAATAAGCCAGTACCAAGTTTTGGGGTAGGATGTTATATTTACTGTTTTTTTTAAGTTGCCATTTTTTGGAAAATATGTAAGCACCCTTGATTTACCTATATAAAGTTTGTGGTTTAAATATTTTCGTTTTTTTTGTTTCCTAATTAATTGAGTTAAGGGAGGTGACTAGCCCTTCCTCTCGGATATTTTGTATCATTCTGCTACTTCATTCTTTGTCAACGTCCCTTACTTAGTCAAGCGCTAATTAAACCGCGTTATGCAAACACCAGTCAATCCACGCGAATTAGATTTGAGATAAAGATATCTAAAAAGTTAAATGATGTGTTAAATGTATCTATAACAAATATGATGTAACTTTAATTAAATAAAATATGTAACAATATTAAAAATAAAACCCCAATATTGGAAATCTTGTTTTGCTTTCATCTATTCAGAAAGAAATAACATACTGTTTAACTGTTTTTTGCAAAGACGGATATAAGCAATTAAAAGAACTTTCTTCTCACGGTTTAAACAGTTTAAATGTTATCACTATCTCTACCAACATTGATCCTCGTAACACTGGATCAATAACTGTTTTAAAACCATAATAATATACATGTGTACTTACTTACACAAGGTATTTATATTATCCTCGGTATACAAACAATAAAATTGTTATTGGCTGTATAACTCTTTATTGAGAAATAACAATATAATCTCATATTTTTCAAGAATCAATCAAATATTTCGTTCGAACATTAACTACGCTATTATCTGGATATAACAATAAACAACCACTTACATTACTTGCACAAGTATAATATCAATATTGCACAAAAACACTTCTCTTACATTGCTCCTCGACTGTTCAACAAAATGAATAGTGTTTTTCCTGCAGGATTGAAATCTAGGAAGTCACGGCGTAAAGAAAAACCTAACTAAGTCACTTTTGACTATGGGTCGACAAGAAACGGAGACATTAATAACATATATATTAATATAGTGCACGATTTGTGAGATATATGTATATATATATATATATATATATATATATATATATATATATATATATATATATATATATATATATATATATATATATATATATATATATATATATATATATATATATATATATAATATATATATATATATATATATATATATATATATATATATATATATATATATATATATATATATATATATATATATATATATATATATATATATATATATATATATATATATATATATATATATATATATATATATATATATATATATATATATATATATATACATATATACATATATATATATATATATATATATATATATATATATATATATATATATATATATATATATATATATATATATATATATATAGATATATATATATATATATATATATATATATATATATATATATATATATATATATATTATATATATATATATATATATATATATATATATATATATATATATATATATATATATATATATATATATATATATATATATATATATATATATATATATATATATATATATATATATATATATATATATACATATCTATATATATATATATATATATATATATATATATATATATATATATATATATATATATATATATATATATATATATATATATATGTATATATGTATATATATATATATATATATATATATATACATATATATATATATATATATATATATATATATATATATATATATATATATATATATATATATATATATATATATATATATATATATAGTATTATTTTATATTTATCTATAAAGTATATATTTATTTATATATGTATGGATATATTTATATGTATATACCTAAATTAAATATTATTACACTTTCTTATTCTATTTTTAACTTCTCAAATGTACCATAATAATATACAAAGATGTATTACAGCTAGTTACGAAAACCACTATACCTTTTTTTTTATATTAAGCCTACCTTAGTACAGGCGAGGCCTAGTTAGGATGGCTTTGAATTTTAAAAATACATGTAATATTATAGATAAAAAAAGAATTTTGAATTTGAATTTGAATATTATTTGCCTTTCATCGTATAAATACTTATACGTAACAAATTTAAAGAAAGTTTTCTCTTTGAAGTTATGAACATTTTTACATTTCTTTTTCTTTGTTTACTTTCAAAATCAACGCCAAACTGAGTCAACTATCAGACAACACAGAACTCCAGATCATTTTATACGCTTATTGCTTTTAATAGTACATATAATTCATAGTTATATTAATTCAAATTATAGTACAATTTTCAATTTAAAAGAATATCGCCGTCTATTATGGTTGATGTATTATTGAAAAATTCATATTATTTAACTTCTTTTTGGAAAATTCAAATCACGGGTTTAAGGAGATGTGAGGCAGTGAATTTGTGGCTTAAATTATTGGTTGATGTCTGGGATCGCCTGCATTCACTTAACTCAATTTTTCCATTTTGTGGGTAGACTGGTAAAACACGTCAATAGTCAATGTATTCATCCAAGATGACAAATGCAGTTAGATATAGCATAAGAGTAAACTTTTAAAATACAAATATCCAAAGTATGAATGAAACAAATATGCAAATTTAAAAATATAAAGAAATCAATAGCTTAAAACGAATGCAACAAATGACGAATAAAAATAATACTAATAATAACCAATGCCAGTCAAATTAAAAGATAAATGTTCAATAATCATTACCTAAAATGACAATAAATATAATGAATAATCAAATATTATCAAATTATTCCTACGCGGTTTAACTCGTATGTTTTAACATAAGGATAATAAAGGTAACTTACAGAGATTGTATTATTTTTCATATTAAGTATGTATATTATTGAGAGTATTGTTTTTCTTATCTTCCATAATTATTTATATTACAATCTTTTCTTATTTTTTTTTTTTTTTTATTTTCTAATTTTGATTATTTACATTACTAAATACAATCATTGATTATCAAAGATGGATTATATTATAAAAAAATATATTGTCCATTTCAATTGCGACATTGTTATTGATTTAATTTTATATTTTTTATAATTTTAATTTTACTGTTTTATAACCGACTCTTCGTTTTTATATTTTGACTATCTGCAGTATTTAAGCAGCTCCAATTATTTTAAAAAAGATCTTAAATCTTTATTTTAAATTAAAATATTAATTGTTTTAAAATTGAAAAATAATAGTCGATATTTAAAAAAAAAATTATACCACATAAGGTATAATACCAGTTATTCAACTTGACTATACCAAGAGTAGGGATTCCTACCAACTGGCTTATTTGAAAAATTAAAAATGAAAAAAATATATATAAATTTGCATGTAAATTTATTGTAAGTATGTATATTTTTCTTATTATGTATATACATTTGCATGTATATTTATTGTAAGTATGTATATTTTTCATATTAAGTATGTACTATAATAATATTTCTTTTAGGCAATGTCGCCTTTTTGTTGAAGCAAATAAAGCGTTTTTTTTATTATTATTGTATAAAGATGTTGTAATATTTTTTCAAAGTCATCCACCTTCTAAAAAGCATGCGTGATGAGCCAGTGCCTAACTCTATATTTGAACATGTTTGATTGTAAATCTCGTATTGACTTTGGAAGGTTATTAAAGAGTTTATAGGCCAAATACACAAACGACTTTTGAATTGCACACAAATGGACTTTGGGAATGGCTAAGTTGGCTCAATTATATGTCGATGAATGATCCGAGGAAGGACTGTTCGTTTTGGTTTACAGTTTCCCCGCGCCCATTGCAGGGTTAGACCAATTTTCCCGAAGCGCGACGTGTGAGGTAAGAACGGAGGAAAAATGACACAACCGCCGCACAATGCCTCTTGGCAGTCGAGACAATACTTCCATTACCGTTTTGTAAAATGCGAGTATAGTGGGTACAACGTCGCAACAGCGCAACCGACTGGAACAAGCACCCTCTTAAGTGCTGCAACGCAATCGCTATTGTTGTAGAAAAATGTACTGCCACGCTTATGAGTTAATGGGTGGTTGCAGACCTTACGGTGACTGCTCTTGAAACGACCATCGGCTACCCGATCCTGGGTGAACAGCCGGGCAACGGACGCTGTGGTCCGCGATAGATTCGGTAAACACCGTTTCACCGCTTCGTAAGGGAGAGGACCGCGCAAGCAACCTCGAACTCGTAACCAATCGGCTGGAGTAATCTGGTCACAATTGGAAGTAAGGGCGTGAGTGTAGGCCCGCCGGGTAACACTCCTGGCTATCTCGCGGTTAAGGCGTTAGCCTCTTACGGGCTTGTGGCGGAGCTAGACGGTGGACTGTTTTGTCCAAGTATTCTGCGCTCACTCCAGGGAGATAGAAGGACTAATTGTTAAAACTTCCTGAGGTGACGGGCTCGCCCGCTGTAGTCGACAGCTCTAGTTGCCACGCTTATGAGAGCTCGGGAGCTAATGGGCCCTGTTGCAGTTATGCCACTAAGACCCATGCGTAAGGGTCGGCCAAACTCATGGGTCATCACCCACCCGGCAGCCTCCACGCAGAAGTGCGAGCCCGAGTAGGACCCTGGCATGCGGGACAGTTCTACTAGGAATCGTTCTTCGGGCGCTCCTTGACGGTTTGCGTACAGCGCGGCGTCAGCTAATTGACTGTACACTCTGACTGATCAGGGGGAGTCTGGAAACGACTTTGTTTCCTATAGAGCGGGGGCGCTTACCTTGTGGTAGCCGCTCTTGAAACGACCATTCGGCGGGTCCAATCTGATACCGGGTGAGCAGCCGGGTAAAGGATGCTGTGTTTCGCGATAGAATCGGTAGACTGGAAAATCGCAATAAAAGCCTTGTTGCACGTTAGATAATATCGGACCGAGAATATTAAACTGGAATCAATCAATGAATTAAAATAAGCTGTATACTTATTTTTTCAATTTGACAGTATTTCAGTAAACTATTGATATAACCTCGAAAATAAAATTTAACTATACTCGATTTTCCATAAAAAAGACCTTTTTTATGAAAATAATACTGCCTCCTTATTATAAAAGAAAATTCGGTTTCAATAGCTGAAACTTTGGGAAACTTGAAACACGAAGAGAAAACAAGGAAATTCCGCCTCAATTGTGCGAGATACATTTTCTGCTTTAAAAATGAACCCCTGTATACATTAAAAAAGCGTTACTCTATAATGAGAGTTTATAGATGGCCACCATAAATTTATATAATATAAGAAGGAAATAATTAATATACATGCATTAATTGTAAAGCCCCTTTTTTCAATTTATTTATATCTTGAACCATCTTTACCCTTATAGGTAGGTCAGTGTTGGTTTATTATTCAAAAAGTAGGAAAAAGTCGTTGGGTTTTTTCATTAGATTTCATATTAACAATACTTGTTAACAATATACGAGAAAACATTTTTACAAAATAGACCCATTTATGACCCTTTTTTGTATTTAGAATCGTAGGAACAGTTGGACGTATCACGTACGCTTTGTGGGTTTCGCTTTTTTTTGTATTTGAACGTACGGGATTCGTTTTGTTGCATAAGAGCAATAAAATAGCGGACGTATGACGTACGTTCGTATAAGAAGGGGGTTAAAATGCAAAATTTGAATAAAAGCCAACCAAGCCCTAAGCTTACCTGCTGGAGATTATGATAGGTTGAGTTTTAGTGCAACTTATGCGGCCATATTGACCATATTATTTATTATATGTGAGATGCAGTTGCATTGGTTAAGGTTTAAGATTAGTCGTCACAGAAAGTCAATTCATTCAAAAAAATATGTAATTTATACTAATATAATAATCGTATATAATATGTATATGTGAATGTTTTACATTTAATCGTATGTTTTACACGTATATTTCACTCTTACTTTTTAAAATCGTTTAACTATGTCACTTATTTTTAAAACTTAGGTAGGGACTATCAGGTGCATATTAAATATCAAAATTAAAATAATTTGGTAATACAGGAATTTTTCCTTTAGAAATAAAGACAAAAAAAAAGTAATAAAAAGAAATAAAATAAATGTTTAAAAAATCATTTTTGCAAATTAAGTTTCTAAAATTCAAATTGTCAACAAATAAATTAAATGAAATGTTGAAATGAAATAACAGTTTATTAATATTAATCGTAATGAACGTATAATTAAGATATTCTATGTCACCGATAATATTGTCGACAGTTCAGAGAAGAACAATAAAGATTGCAATAAAAACAAAGAAATGTAATAAAAGTGTAATCGAGAATTAAAATGATTAATAACAATAGAAATACAAAATAATCATAAAAAACACAATCAAATTATTTATGAAATGATATCCTGAATTAAAAAATATTAATAATAAGAGTAGTTATTATCAACTAACTGATTACGTAATAAGTATGTAAATAAAAGATTAAACAAATTTAATAACAATTATTAATTGGTTCTATCTGCAACGAGACTAAAATTTATTGATTGAATCAATGTTTGAATTTTGTGCAAGTACTTTATTCTGGAATATTCTAGACATTTGGGACAAAGAAGTTATATTTGTGTCTAGTATTTAAATGTATATAGGTCATTGCTTTTTCTCGTGTTGTCTTTCTTTGTGTATAAACTGACCAGTAACTGTGCAAGTAGAGAGACGTTATAATTAAAATATTAGTCCTTCAAAAAGTGGCCTTCAAGAGTGATCGATTGCCTTTGCAATAATTATGCGGGCTTATGACGAACGCTGTCTATCATTTCTATCTCTATCGCAACTGTTAATTTTGTTATTACGAAAACTATCGTTGTTAGTCGCCCCTAGCGGCGAGTAGCCGAGCTTCTACGATCGCAGCCAAAATCGTGTCTGTCGTTATCGACATCACAAACGCCATTCCGCGTCGCATTTCTATCGCTAGTGACATTTGGCAGTGTAGCATTTTAAAGAAAGTGAAAATGAAAAATTGAAGCCTAAAATGGCATAGTCACAACGACGCTTTGTGTTGTTCTGCAAACCTATACTTGTTCTACACTTATCACTACATTCCTGGACACGCAAACACTGTGTATTTTCACTCCCTGCTGCTATATGTCGTCGAGTTATGGGTCAGGGCAGCGGACAGGAACAGAGCGATCGTGATTCAGACACGCACGCAAGAATACCACCCGATACCATTGCAAAATGGCTATTTAAGGGCTCGAGCATACCTACGACAGAATCTCTCTTAAGTACATAAATAGCGTCGTATCTGAGAATGTTTTTAGGTTAGCTTAGTTTTTAGGCAAAGGAAAGTGTGAAAGCACTTCTGTGTGTATATGTTGAAATGCTTTATCCGATTGAGCTGAAATTTGGCATGCAGGCATCATTTGGTCATGGCAAGAGTTGAATTGTGGTTGAAACGGTCCACCAGAGGGCGCGCTAGTTATACTTTAATCTCGATATATTGCACTTAGAGACTTGGAATTCGGTACACAGATCGTCATGGGGTCGAAACCACGTGTTAAACTTTGGTTGCAATATCTCTTATACAAGCGACACAAAAAAACGACATACATTTTCATAAAATAATAACATCAAGCCGCCCGAAGCTAGGTCAAGAAACAAACCATATTATTGGGAAATCGCGATTTTATTACCACAAAAATACTCCAAAAATACTATAAATATACTAGATTTTCTGTCATAATCAATCTATATCTTAATTTTACGTGGTCAACCAATTCAAACGCTCGTAAGAGGTCAAGGAGGAGGGTAGCGACACGCCGCCGCGACGCCTTCGATCCAGATTGTCAAGCAAAAACAAGCACAAGACCGAGCTGCCGATATTGAGAAACGACGAGATATACGAGTTGCATATCTGCTTTACATTACCACTTCCAGAGATTTTGGTATTTTGAAAACTATTTTTATGTATTTTTTTTATATATATTTACGTTTAGAAATTAGAACACTAAAAGGCGAACTTATTGCCACATGGTAATATCTTACAACCAACCTAATCACAGTGCAGCGCTACGTGCGCGCGCTGTAGAAATAATGATTATTACGTTTGTCTTCATAAAATACACACAAATATATTTAAAACTAAGAATTCCCCATTGGAGGACATTCGGAGAGGAAGAAGAAAGAAAGGGAAGACCTGGTTATTTCTTAAAAAGTATTACTTTTCTAGGTTAAGTCTTAAATGATTGTAAAGAAGGCGAGTTTCGTATATTTGCTGGGAGGTCGTTTCAGAGTCTTGCAACATGGCCACTGAAAAAGTAGGAGAATAAATCGGTATTACAAGATGGAATTTTGGGTAAATTAAATTGGCTGACCGAAGTACGAGTCCGTGGAAACTTAATGGTGCGTAAAGCTCGTGGAGATAGTATGGTGTAGATTGGGGGAGTACTGCACGTTAGAGGAGAGCAAGTATATGAACATTTTTTATTTGGCTTACTATCAACGACTTTTTACATACCGGACACGTGATCATACTTACTTAGACTGGAGCTCAATCGTATGCATAAATTTTGCAAACTTTCAAGTTTGTTGAGTAGTTCCTCTGGTAAATCAAGGTAAGCCACATCTGGATACAACTAGAATTGTCGACTGCAACGGGCGAACCCGTCACCTCAGGAAGTTTTAACGATATCAGATCGTTCTGTCTCCCGTGAGGTGAGCGCAGAAGACTTAGAACGAAACAGTCCACCGTCAGTTACGCCACATGCCCGTAAGAAGCCAACGCCTTACCGCGAGATAACCAAGTTAATCACCAAGACTTACGCGCCCTTACTATCAGTTGAAACCAGATTACTCTGACCTCCCGACTGGTTATAGGTTCGAGGTCGCTTGCGCAGTACTATCTCTTACGAAGCGGTGATACGGTGTCTACCGAATCTATTCAAGAGCAGTTCTAATCTATTGAACTGGTCGTTTCAAGAGCAGTTGTCGTAAGGTGGACAACTGCTCCGCTCTATAAGAGACTCTCTCGGTCCCGGTTAGAATGCATAATCGATTGTCTGACGCTGCACGGTGCACAAACCGTCCAGGAGCGACCGAAGGTTGACTCCTAGGAGAAACTGGCCCGAAGGCCAGAGTCCTACCCTGGCTCGCACTTCCATGTGGAGGCCGCCGGATGGGTGTTGACCCGTGAGTTAGACCGATCCTGAACATATGGGTCTTAGTAACCAACTGCAACCCATTAGCTCCCCCACATCTGAAGAGTCAAGGAAAGGTAAGAGGAGAGACTGATTTAGTTGTATTTGTGTTCATGTCCTAAATGCCATTATTAAAAAAACTGGCCATTCCCGTATTACTACCGTAACTCGTTAGAAGCTACAATATTGCTAACCATTCATCACTAGGTACATGACACAATCTTGTACATTCACTTTCATTTCAATCCATGAAGCCAGTATGTATAATGCTGAACAGTAACAACAAAAATATCAAAGCAGATTCAATCAGCCTATAAAAAATGTAGATCTCGATAACGATTGTGTTTGCTCTGACAGGTGGACACAGACGGTGGAGCATGCAGCGAAGGCATTCCTATCAAGCAGAAAGCACGACAGCGCCCAAATATACTAAGCGATTGGCGACGCGTCAAGCCGCGTCTGCCGCGCCAGCGACTAATTGTCCGGGGGCCAATCGTGGCATACCCTACGTTATTCGGCATACGAATCGAACTAATCAAACCAAGGACTCCTTAAAATGGCCCCTTGGGCTCTCAATAATGTTGCGCAATAATATTGCACAATATAATCTAAAATGTCAACAAAAAAAAAGACTCCATTTTCTTAAGTGCAACAGTCATGTCATGATGAAACTTAGAACGTGCTATCATAATTGAATGCGTATACAAAATTTCTTGTCTGTGCTGTTGACCGTTGAGGGGTTCCCTCGCTGGAAGCCAACCCTTGGTGCAGCAGCCATGTCATGGTAAAACTTCGAGCGGGCTATCATAACTGAATGCGTATACATCTTGCGGTGTCAACTACAACGGGCGAGCCCGTCACCACAGGACGTTTTAACGATTAGTCGTTCTATCGCCCTGCAGTGAACGTAGAAGACTTTGGACAGTACATTCTACGTCCAGCTACGTCACAACCCGTGAGAGTCCAACGCCTTACCGCGAGTGAGCCAGGAATAAACCCGGCGGGCTCGAGATACTCGCGCCCTCACTTCCAATTGTGACCAGCGTGAATGCGTATACAAAATTTTGTGTTTGTGCTGTTGATCGTTGAGGAGTCCCCTCATCGGGAGCCAACCCTGAGTGTAGAATCAGGCCCTTGCTGAGTTGGCCAAGAGGCCCAGGCCACAGGCCCTTACCGAGATGAAGACAAAAGTATTCATTTTGACCCCCCCTTATCCGAATGGGACCATTTCCAGACAGAAGTCTGTCTGTAAGTCTATGTAAGTCTATGGGAGCTAAGGGGCCCTTGCTGAGTTGGCCACGAAGACCCATTCTGTTCAGGGTTGGTCACACTCACGGGTCAACACCTATCCGACGGCCTCCACGCATGAAGTGCGAGCCTGGGTAGGACTTTGGCCTTATGGTCGGTTTCCCCTGGGAATCAACCTTCTGGCGCTCCTGGACGGTCTGCACACCGTGCGGCGGGAGCCAATCGACTGTGCACTCTGACTAACATATTGAGTTGTCAACTACAACGGGCGAGCCCGTCACCACAGGACGTTTTAACGATTAGTCGTTCTATCGACCTGCAGTGAGCGTAGAAGACTTTGGACATAACAAATCCGACGTCTAGCTACGCCACAACCCGTAAGAGACCACCGCGATGGTCCGCGATAGATTCGGTATACACCGTTTCACCGCTTCGTAAGGGAGAGGACCGCGCAAGCGACCTAGAATTCATAACCAATCGAGAGACCGGAGTAATCTGGTCACAATTGGAAGTAAGGGCGTGAGTGTAGGCCCGCCAGATAACATTCCTGGCTATCTCGCGGTTAAGGCGTTGGCGTCTTACGGGATTGTGACGTAGCTAGATGGTGGACTGTTTTGTCGCCAAGTCCTCTACGTTCACTCCAGGGAGATAGAACGACTAATCGTTAAAACTTCCTGAGGTGACGGGCTCGCCCGCTGTAGTCGACAACCCAAGTTGTAGAATCAGGTCATGCTTACCAAAAAACATGCATTGTCATTAGAACTGAACTAACATGTCAATTTTCAACTTCAAATGATAATATTTGAGGATTTCCCTCATTTCCTCATGGATCCCATCATCACATCAAGATTTTGACAAAGAAATAGACCAATCTGGAAGTATATTTTGTCAATTAAAAAAAGAATTTTCCAAATTGGTTCATAAATGACAGAGTTCTGAGGTAAAAAACATTTTTTAAAAATACAACCGAATTGATAACATCCTCCTTTTTTAAAGTCGATTAAAAATGAAAACTGGCCCTAAAGGGTCTTTTATGACATGGCCTTGGCTCCCTTTTGCAAGTAATACGTAAGTTTTCTTATATTATTTTATTTGGCTTCCAAACAGCGTTTATAAGTAACAAATACAAAAAGATAAAAAATTAAAGTGACTAATTGAATTTTACCACTATTTACCGTTATTATACGTGAAAAATAACACCGTGTTGATACCTTATACATACATTTCTTTAGTAGTGATTTATTGGTAAAGAAAAAGGAGAAGATCAAAAAATTGAAAATAAATTTTACGTCGACATTATAAACATTATTATAATTATTTTGCGCTAATGATACATAAAAAATATATTACAAAAACTATTCATGTAAATTGTACCGAATCTTCCCGTAATGTCGCTAGTAAACCAACTTATCTCGCTGACACCAAATAGTTTATCATGTTGCACAGTATAAAATGCTTTCGCCGGGTCAAGAAAAATGCCCAGACATCGCTTATTCGCATCAATATATTCTGTTACATATTTTGTGATAGCTAATATTGCTTCAGACGTTCCTCGACCTGGTCTAAAGCAGCATTGCCAGTCCGGATAGTATACCGTTGTGTTCGAGGTGGTGTGTCAGTTGTTTGGCTACCTTTTTTTTCCAGGACTTTGCTTAAACTATTGACCACAGATATATGTCGGTAATTTTTGGGATCTATTTTGACAACAGCTTTAAATATCGAAGTTACTTTAGCCACCTTGAATTGTTTTGGAAATTCGCCCCTTTGAAATGTTAAATTATCCAGGTAAGTTAGTGGTTTTATTATGTAGCGGTAGATAGTTCCGAGTGAACTCGCGCTAACAGCGTCAGGTCCCAGGGCTGACTCACTTTTAGGATCTAGTATAGATTTAGATATATCAGATTCTGAAATAAATTTTATGCTCAATATCGGACCGTTATTTATATTTATTTATTTATTTAAGAATTAATTACTATAAAACATTTTTCAACAGTAACCGAATGGCAAAACCTTCACCTTTTGCTTATTTGACTCTGTCACCCAACTGGGACTAGCCCGTTCTAGGATGGACAGGATCTAGGATGGACATAGTAGGTATATTATTTGTGATAGTGTTATTGCCTATACAGGAGTTCTGCCTATGCATTATTCGTTAGATTGGTTTACACCAACGTCCTTGTTGCTGTTATGGGAAGCTATGGTACACATTTGTCGTATAATGGTCCTTAATGGGCTAAATACTAATTTACAGTATTTTCTTTTTGCATATCTTCTACATCGATTTTTTAAAATAATCAAATGCCGATATTTATTTTAGAGTATTTTTTTACCGCTTTTAGCCTTCCGTTCTACTAGATCTGCCGTCGAGTGGCGGAATGGAGCAAGCGAAGGAGCAACAGCGTTTTAGCACGATGCGACGCAAGACATGCACTTTCTAAACGCAACCGCATCCATCCATCGCATTGCATCGCGGACGTCTCTTCCTCAGTTTCTCTGCGTGCGGAACCGCACTCAGATTACATCTTCGCCCGCAACGCCACTAATGCTGATCACCTCAGCGCTTGACTGACTGACTACCACATCCGATTCTTCTACATATTCCATGATGGATCCGCCAGCCGGAATTCCGACACTCACTAAAGCAGCAATCAGCTTATCATCCCAATTATTGGTGATCCAAGATTTGATGCAAGAAATGCAAGATTTTTTTGTAAACATTTAGTACTATCAAAACACTGTTGACGACGGTGAAAATCAGTTTAATATGATAAATGTGCACGTTTTCTTTGCACAATAATTCTAAAACAATTTAGTCAAGAGATTTCCATTTCTACTTTGACCCAGCAGCAACTTCCATGTCAAGATGATCAGGAAAAAGAAAATATATGCCTTACGTCCCTCCGCAAAGCGAAGGATGACTAAAAGTAGTTGCACCAAATGTAATAAATCGCTATGCGGAGAGCACAAACTTAATATATGAAAAAAATGTATTAGTTTCTAGATTTTCTCGAAAGTCTTTATTTCATTAGTTTATAACGTTCATTATTTTTAATACCTATATAAAGTTTGTTTCTCACAATTTCGTTAGAAATAATAATAAGTTAGAACTTTAAAGATGTTACAATTGTTGATTTTGCATGAAAGTTATGATCTCATTTGTAAGGCTGTTTGATTAATAAATATGCCATATAATTATTACAAATATAAGAATTCGAAAAGCTCACCTTTTGTATTGAAAATAGAAAGATTTCATAATATTATTATTATTGTTACCACATTCTATCGTAATTATTCGATAATATCAAAATAGGCGTCAAAGTTTTAGTCCAAAAAATCTAAGGGAAATGATCATTAATTAGGCCTTGAACAGAAGGCCTTGCGAAAAAAACTCGAAAAAATCGAACTCGATAAAAAACTGTTAGAACACTGTCCACTGATTGTTATGGATGGTGGAGTATTTTTCGTCAAAGTAAGACCCGGCTATGTTGTAAAGTAATGATGTGGATAACAAAAGGAGATAAGAGATTATCATCCCATGATTTGGAATTGAATAATACAAATTTAAACCTACTTTATGTCCAGAAATTAATTTTTTTGCGAGTACAAATAGACGTGTTGAGGCAAGAAACATGACAAAATATGGCGTCACATCAAATGACATCGCAAATTCCGCTTACTAAATAGAAACCACAGGAAAGATGAAATAAAAAACAGACATACGAAGACAATCTACGTTAATGACCAGGTTATTAAAATTTAATAGACGAAAAAGATTAAAAAAGAAATTAGGGACACCCGGGTTTGAACCGGGGACCTCCCGATCTGCAGGCGAATGCTCTACCATTGGGATATATCCCCTCTGAAACCTTTAAACAGCATAAAACTGCAATAGAATATCAGCCGTTTTCGCCTAGTTTTTTGCATACTCTACAAGTTTTCCTATTTTCTGAATCACAACAAGTTTCTTTAATAGGCCAAAGACATCACAATGAGATACGATGACACCGTTATCACTGAACATTCCATTTACCAGAAGGGGTAACCTGTCATAAGTGCTTGTGGCCATAGATGACGTCTTGATCAATACACCGAGGAAGCCATGACGCGAGTTGCATATTAAATACTTTACTGATATTGGGCTCGATTGCGTTTTTTCGCGAACTAAAATCGGAAATTAGTCTGTGTAAACGAGACAGGGCAATACGCTAGAGCGGAGTGTGAGATGACCGCTTGTCACTTTTTCGCATTAAAACTTGACCGTCAAGGTCAAATCTTACACCGCACGAAATATGCTCGAATTTATTCGGACGAGTATAAGTTCGGTAGGTAGTATTTATCGACGATCGTTCGTTTCATATTCCGCTCTAACGTATTGCTCTGTCTCGTTCGCTTGAACTAATTTTAGTTTTAGTTCACAATGAAACGCAATCGGGCCCATTATAGGCAGAATTATAACAATTTATCAGTGAGAAAATATAAATATTTAAAAAAATATTTATCTTTGATTAGAAAACACTTTGCAGTGATATGCAATCGCTGTTAGCCTAGATATTTCGAACCAGTTAAGTTATAAAATCGAACAAGATTGATTACCTTACAGTTGAACCAACGTTGCTACACTTATATCGATTTAGAAACGTAATACATGAGTAATTGCCGTAATAATAATTTCTGTTTCAAATTAATTGATACTGTTTATGCACCCTTCCTAATAAAACTAGAGAGTTAACACTGACATTTCTTACAACTTGTCCTATTTTTAACACGCTTTTATTAGGTCGACCTGTATGTAACTAACTATGTAATGGAATCTAAGGTGACTAATTTAACCATCTTCCAAGGATCGTAGCGTCATGAAAATTGGCACCTGTATGTAGTTCTGATGACAATACAATAATATGGTACTATCGAACTGATCTGATGATGGAGTCGGAAGATATGAACTGGAAATTCATGATGGAACATCGTATCATAGCTGTGTTTGGACTTGTTAGAAAAGTCTCGGAATGAACTTTGACCACGATTAAGTTTCAAGGTCTGGTGATGAAGCCGGAAGATAGGCACTGGCATTCTATGATGGAAAATCGTATCATAGCCGTGTTTGCACTTGTGAGAAAGGTCAATTAATGGACTTTGAACACGATCAGGTTTCAAGGTTATAACAAACCTATTTTGGTTTTTACGTGCATTTATAAAAGCGTGTTTTTAGTGTTTTTTTTTTAAAAACTATTAATTTATTAATGCCATTTAACCAATCTAAGCTACGTGATTACCTATGTAATTACAATTGTTTTCATACTGCTCACACTGAGCTAAAAATTTCGGTTTCATTTTAAACGTCAAATTCTAATAAATTTTAATTCAAAGCAATGTTATTACTTTTCAAAATCACTTGCGATTATCGGTGGAGGCGACAAACATTTTCAAAGCATTGATTGATTTCAGTCTACGATAATTCTACAGCAGAAGCATTAACAACCCTCCATGCTCACTAATCGCGGGAGACGCGCTATAGTCGCCGTCATACAAACTGATGACCGGCCCCGTATCTGCCATTGAGCGTAAGGACGGTCGCTTGACGATAAAAGATTTATTTAAAAAGTGAGGACAGAGCAAGAAGTCAACAAATGTACCTACTTAATGAGAAATGCTGAAAAGGAATTTTTCACAATTCCAAAGGCAAAAAGCACATTTGCCCGAAGACAATGTTTTTTCATCGCCCCGAAAGTTTACAATTCACTATGTGAAACCACGAAAAACGTGAAAAATTATGTAACTTTTAAAGGTAAAGTAAAAAACTGGCTTCTAGATATTGTGCGTTCAAAAACTAAAGATCTTATTAATACTGTAGGGTGAATATTAAAAAAATATGTATTTGTAAAATTGTGCAATATTACATATCATTTTCTTATACATATATATTAGAATGTAGTGTTTATTCATATTTTTGTATATATTATTACTTATTTTCCACTTAAATTTATTGAATATAATATAAAGTTTACTTTATTTTAGTCCTTAAATGCATACATGTTTTTTCTACTTTAAATTTTACTTTAATTTGTATAAACAACACATTTGTTAGATTTAGAAATATTTGAAAATTGATCACCTTCGTCAGTTCGCGACTTACAAAAGTACAGTTGGTATTTAATAACACAGCACAGCCAGAGACAGACCTTCTAGGTCTAGTTGGTTGTGCGATTTCGCCTAATTCGGATATGCTAGCATATTTATATGCATAGAACTATGTTTTTCGCTATAATAATGTTTGTTCTTAATTATTCCTCATGTACAACAGTCTGCATGTCCTCGTATTTTTTTCTTGTACGTTATAAATAAATAAATAAAATTATTATATTTTGTTTGGTTTATTAGGCATATGTTATAACATTATTTAATTACTAATAGGTTCAACCACTATAGAAAAGTAAGCAGGTAGACATGCTGTCGGCAAACAAATCACATCAATTAGTCAATCAAAATAAATTTAAAATGTGGATATATTATATTTCTTTACCTAGTTGGCAGTGTACTTGTATACGTGTACGTGTATACTGGAGCCTGTCTTGAGTAAGCTAATTAATCGATCATTATATATACGTACTATTTCACTAATCACTATTTCACTAATCATGTAATTGTCTAGTGATTGAAATATTTCGTGTACAGCGTTATGTTATTTGCAATGTTTTAAGTTACATACTTATTTATTTATTTATGACGGCTGCGTTTTTTAATAGCGACAAGCTTCAAGTGAGTGATTTAGTACCTATATCGATTTTCGATTTTCAAGCTTAGTTTGATGTACTGAATCGCCCACTTAAAGGATGTCACTATTTAAAAAATCAACCTGTGTAATAAACAATATCGATATTTCTTTATGCGACATGAGATAACATGACCAGATCTGAGTGAGAGATCGTAACGTTATGAAAGTGCGAAAGGGATGTCATGATTCTAATGATTTTTGGCCCAATCAAGAGCTTGTATGGCGGCGACTATAGTCGCGTTCAGCTCTTGCCACGGGGTACCTACGCTATTTCCCTTTTCACAAAATCTTTGAGCTATTGCTGCGCCGGAAGGCTCTTTTTCTGTTGCCCTACAACATCGATAGTCTAATTTCCTCCAAAGTCGCACGCCCAAAGGGAACAGAGAAGTTATGACCTGTATCATAGAATATATATGGTCAGATCCGATCAGACCTCTCGCTGAATGACCGGAACGACCATTATTTCATCTCCGCTCGTTGCGGAGAGGGCGTGAGACTCCTTTGATTAATAATTAGTGGACTGTACAATAATTACTCACGCCTTAGTTCTTCTTCGATATCCTGAGTCGAAACTGCGATTTTCCCCTGGAGATGAGGATGATGGTGATTAGGAGAGCAGGTGATTGACGAAACCTTGCACTGAATTTTAATGTCTTTATTTGATTCAAGGTACACGTACACATCAATCTCGATACACGACTGAACACATTTCCAACATTATTGCCCAGAGTTAATATGAATGTCTATTTTATACGAGCTAAGACAGTTTTCCGATCGGCCACCTATTTGCGGCGCTCTCAAAATCTTACTGACTGACTGACGAGTTCAGCGTCAAAAAACAGCTGACCAACTCGTCTATGCCCCTTGGTCCGGGATTGGCTATACTCGGCACCGGCTAGCAACAAAAAAATACATACCACGCCCCTTCGAAGACACGAGGGCGTGTGAAACTTAGGCTTAAATGTGTTTTCAGAAAATCTTAATATTTCAAATTCAAACATAATATGCTAGGTTCTATCAACTGTCTAAAATAACTATAAAGATAATATCAGCTACATATAACGAGCGAGAAACATTTTAATTTAAATTGTACAGGCAAGTTTTAACATAGACTTATTCTAGCGTTAATTTTATTTATAAAATATGTTATATGAAGGGTCCGTCGCTTTCTCATGTACTCGAGTGGGAGACACAATACTTTTATAGCGCTTCAATCGCATATTTTGGTTTTTGATTATGGCCCTTTTAAAGACCATCCCAGAGCACCTACCCCTCCGCTGCCGCCAATAATTTACGGCTCTTGTTTCTAGACGGACCTTTTTTTTTCCTTTTTCCAGGCGGACGAGACAGTTTACCAGCTGATGAATGGCTTCCTTGGTCTATTGTTATTATGCCACTGTTAGACCCTCGGCCGTCGTAATTTCTGAACCCTCATCCCTTTCTCAGAACCCCGGCCTTGCCCCATTCGAGTATGTAATATATTAACCATATTTTAATCTCGGGGTGGCCTCCACGCCGTTTGAAGTTTCTTTATTGGACGAATTATCTGGTATTTATTTAAAATCTGTAAAATTTATTTATAGCACGACTGGCTTCCGACAGGTTAACCTATTTTTAACTTTATTTTTAATATCTAACTAATCGCGGAGTTTTATTATGTAAATCATCCATTTTCCCCCCTTTTGGCATCTTTGTTTGTCGATTCGATGCCAAAAGCTCCTTAAGATTATTTACATTACTATAAGTTGTTTTCCTTACTTATTCAATAATAACCTATTTTTACGTTCTTATGTCTGCGCTTCCGTTGTCAGCTTAACTAATTTACCTATTGTTCTACGATAAATCTTGCCTCCTGCCCTGACATCTACTCTCCTTACGACTTTCTGCTTGTCTGGGTAAATCGCCTCAATTCGTCCCCGAGTCCATTTACCCCGCTCCATGGAGGGATCCAGCAATAGTACTAGGTCTCCGACCTCCAGAGATTTTTGCGGGACCTTCCACTTAGGTCGTTGCACCATCGTAGGTAATACCTCGCGCTTCCACCGGTGCCAAAATGAATCTGCCATCGCTTGTGTCTGTACCCATTGCCTCCTGCTGTTTACCTTATCGACCTCATATTCCCCCATGGCTGAAGTTCCCCCTGCATGTCCTAGTAGCAAGTGATTAGGAGTTAGGGGCGCCTCGTCTCGACTATCATCGGTGACGTGTGAGATCGGTCTCATATTCAGAATTAACTCCACCTCGGCTAGTAAAGTTCTCAGAACCTCCTCCGGTGGAGCTCTTTCCTTTAACACGGCT
The DNA here is from genome assembly GCA_944548615.1 of Micropterix aruncella. Lineage (NCBI taxonomy): Eukaryota > Metazoa > Arthropoda > Insecta > Lepidoptera > Micropterigidae > Micropterix > Micropterix aruncella. The sequence goes on along the minus strand of OX155957.1, from coordinate 36,231,934 downwards.
TCTAAAGCCCTCTTGGTCGATTTAATCATTGATTCCCAACCGCCTCCATGACTCGGTGAAACAGGCGGGATGAACTTCCACGTAATTTGTTCATTACTGAGGCGATCTCGAATTTCTTCGTTATTGATTTCGGAAACCGCTTTTTTCAATTCAACGCTCGCTTTCTTAAAACTCGCGCCATTGTCTGACATAATGATTTGCGGTTTACCGCGCCTAGCTATGAATCTACGTATTGCTTGCATAGCCGAGTTTGTGGACAGGTCGTGTGCCAATTCTATGTGAGACGCGCGGCTACTTAAACAAGAGAATAATAAACCATAGCGCTTTTCAGGCCTCCTGCGCACCGTGACGTACATAGGACCCCAAAAATCAACGCCAACCGACGCGAAACACCTAGAATGTGCATTGATACGTTCAGCTGGTAGCTGACCCATTATCGCGGTCATTGGTTTAGATTTTCGCATAGTGCAAGGTACGCATTGAAATATAAGTTTTTTTATCGTGGCTCGCGCGCTTATTAACCAGAATCTCTGACGTAGGACAGAAAGTACTAGCTCTATTCCGCCGTGCGCAGTCTCTTCGTGCGTTCTTTTAATCAATAATTGAGTATATAAATCTCGGCCGTCGAGTACCATAGGGTGTTTGGTATCGTACGATACCCCGGGAGCGTTATCAATTCTCCCGCTGATTCGAATTATACCCCGTTGGTCGACATGCAAATTGAGACCGTGCAGCCTGCTATCTTTCGACAAGATCCTTTCCTTTTTTATCATATCAATTTCCCTGTTAAAACACCTCACTTGAGATTCTTTTATGAGAGCGAGTTCAGCGCGGCCGATATCTAGCCCGTCCAAACCGCCCAGTTCCGCCTCTTTCTTATGTTTTTGACAAAATTTCATTACATAGGCCATCGTACGTACGATTCTACGATGTTGTGAGAATCTACCCACGTTTATAAGGCTAGTCGGTTCGGTTCTCAGCGCCAGGACGGCTATTGGTTTAAACTCTAACGCTTTCTTTTCACTTTCGTTTGGCTGTGGCGGTATTTCAGCTGGCCACTGGTCCCGCCGGCCGCGTAAAAAATTTGGCCCGTTCAGCCAACGGCTGTTCGAAGACATATCGATTGTTGTTACGACGCGAGTCGCGTCATCTGCCGCATTGCTTTTCCCATCGAGCCATCGCCATTCAGATGGTTGCGTTAAATCGTCCAGGGCCCCTAGTCGATTTGCCACAAACTGTTGATGGTTTTCACTCTGAGATCTTATCCACCACAAGACGTTAGTGGCATCTGTCCACAGGATCTTTTCATGAATACCTATAGCTTGTTCCTTTATAATTTTGTCTGCTAGCTGCGCCCCCAATAGCGCCGCAGTCAGCTCCATTCTAGGTATAGTCAGTCCCTTTAGTGGCCCTACTCGAGTTTTACTCGCTACGAATGACACGATTATTTCTCCGTTTCCTCGCTCAATTCGTAAATAAGCGACGCCACACATAGCTTGTTTTGACGCATCACAAAACACGTGTAATTCTCTTTTTTCGGTAGGATCGCGGGTTGTACCCAGATGCCTCGGGATCCGCACATTTTGAGCCATTTGCAGTGTTTTCAGCCAGTCTCTCCAGCTATGGAGTACTTCTGGTGGAACCGGTTGGTCCCAGGTCACGCCACTCGCCCATATTGACTGCATTATGACCTTTGCCCTCAAAGTTATGGGGCTCAGCAAACCTAAAGGGTCCCATAATGACATAATGAGCCTTAACGCCTCTCTCTTAGTGGGAACCCCGATTCCTGTCTTTAAATTATCGCCCTGTTTTTCCATACGAAGGTTAAAAGCCAGCTCATCGGTCGCCGGCATCCACACTAAACCAAGTAAACGCTGAGCACCAAGTTCGTTTTTCTCTAGCGCAATCGTCTTGTTGCCGCATTCTTCCCGCTGCAAAACATCCAGTACTTCGGGATCATTGCTCGCCCAGCCGGTCAATTTAAAGTTACCTTGCTCATTGATCCAATTAATATCTTTGATTAATTTCCGTGCCTCTGTCGCCGTTTCTGCTCCATGAATAAGGTCGTCCATATAAAAATTATTAATTATAGCTGCTGCAGCCTCCGGATATTGATCTCGGTATCTCTCTGCGTTTTTAATACGCACAAATTGGGCTGAGGCGGGGGAGGAACGAGACCCGAATATTAGGGTTCTCATCCGAAAGGTTATGGGTTCGATGTCTTTACGGTTACCTCTCCAAAGAAATAGTTGTCGGTAGCTATCGTCTTCCTTTATCCGTATCCGTAAAAACATATCGGCGATGTCAGCGGTAAACCCGATCGCGTGTTCGCGAAACCTGCCTATTATTCCTACTATAGTATTGAAATAATCCGGGCCGGGCAATAGTTGTGTATTTAAGGACACCCCGTGCACTCGTGCAGCGGCGTCGTGAACAATTCGCACCTTCCCCGGCTTGGCGGCATGGCTCACCCCAAGGTGAGGGAGAAACCAAATATTTTCACGCCCCGTCAAACCGTCCGGAGGTACTTCTTCGGCGTAGCCCGCCTTTATATATTGACTCATTCTTAGGCAATATGCTTTTTCATATTCCGGGTCTTTTTCCATTTTCTTTTCCACTGAGTTCAACCTCGCGAGCGCGAGCGGTCTACTATCAGGTAGTCGTCTTCGGTCATCGTTCCATAATAAACCAGTTGTCCAAACACCGTCTTTTAGAGAAGTGGTTGCTTCCAGTAATTCTTCTGCCCTATTTACGGCCGCCGTTTTCCTTTGTTTAGCGGGCCACATTTGCTCTAGATTAATATTTTCTTCTAGCAAAGCGTTTAGTAACGAATCATCGCTGTTTCCATTAATGCAGAAATTATAAACCGTCTCTTTCGGGCTATTAAACGAACTTCCCCCGATCGGTACCCAACCTAACTTTGTTTGTGATAGGTGTAACTCGTTGTTTATGCGCGAAACATTACGCGAAACCATCAGGTCTCCGCAGTCCGCTCCTAGTAATAATTTAGGTTGCACGCCGATCAGCTGTTTTGCCTCGTACGCGGCAACGACCGCCCGCCGTGTTCCTTTGCCTGAAAAACACTTTAACGTCGGAAGGTCCAAATTTTTCACGCTATATCCTTTCACCTCAAAAGGCCGATTACTCAATGCGCCCTTAATTGTAAAGTTTACAGCCTCTGCATCTTGCGTAGTGACTCTCATCCCTTTCACTCCGGCAACTTCTATCGAGCTTCTCAAACCCCCGATTCCTAATTCTTTTGCTATTTCCTGATCTAATAGCGTGATCGTGGAGCCGCTATCAAGAAGGGCGTATATACTCTTCTCCCCGCAAGGTCCTATTATTTTAATAGGTAATACTTGTAAAAGTACTCCGTTATAAGCTACGGTATTTGCGACAATATCCCGTTGCCCGTCTGCATTTACCGTACTTCCGTTGTCGTTCGTCGCCTCTGCGCTGCCCGTCAACAGAAAGTGAAACTTGTTTTTTGGATATTTTTTATACAGCGGGCAATTATGGCGGCTATGCGCGGTCGCTAGACACTTAAAACATACCCTTGCTTTTTTTGCAGCGTCCCAGCGTTCGGTAAGTGAAAGTGCTTTCAGCCCTTCGCAACGGCTGATATAATGTTCGCCTTTACAATAAACACATTTTGGGGAGTTTTTGTTATGAACGTGCATTACGTAATTTTTCCGAGGGGCCTCTTTGCCTCTCTTCTCTCGCGGTCTTTCCTCTCTCCTTCCCGAGTCCCCGGCGCTGATACCGGCGTCTAGTGCCCTTACCGCCATCTCTTCCAGCCACCTCGCGAATTGAACTAATGCTGGGTCAGATAATCCTGATTTGTTTCTATCTCCTACCCAATGTATAACTAAGTTCCTTGGCAACTTTGATACTAATGTCGTAAGCAACTCCGGATTACACAAATGCTCGGTTTTATCCAAAGAACGTACTGTCGCCACCAAGTTTTTTACCTGACATGCGAATCTTAAGAGTTCTTCAGCATCTAAACCTTCTTTAAGTTCTCTTATTTTCCTTATCTCGGCTAAAGTGCGTTGTAATATTACGTTCCCATTACCGAAAAGCAATTCTAATGACTTCATGATTTCTCCTACATTTTGGGGAGCCATCAATAATCCTGATACACTGTCGCGAGCCCTACCTTTAAGAGCGGTTTGTAATCTTAATAAATTCTGTTCATCACTTAATTTTAATATCTCTGTTGATTGAAAAAATATGGATTTAAACGCTATAAAGTGTAACGGGTCTCCCGAGAAGGTTGGTAATTCTTTATTAAATTGCGGTTTTAAAGAAGCGACTGAGATTAAGCGACTTACCCTTTCGATAAATTCTTCCCCGGTCTCCGTAGTTGCGCCAGCCTTTGAGCTGGCCGCCCCCCGTTGATCGCTCGACGTCTTCTCAGGTGCGATAAGTGCGGCGGCTCCCGCCGCCGGACTCACCGCCCTGTCTCGCCTTGCGCCTTCCGCTTGCTCCCGTTCGACCGCGCGCGCGGCGTCTCCCTCTGCCGCTCCTGCCGACGCGCGCGCTGCGGCTTCCGACGCTGCGTTTCCTCCCTCTGCCGTAGGCGTATGGTAGTCTGCCCACTGCGTCGTGCGTTCGGCTGCATCTCCGTCTTCGGCGAGGCTCCTCTCTCTTCCCCATGCGCTACCTCCCTCAGTGCTCCCAAATGCTTCAGATACCACTTCTAGCATTCGCAGCGCGTGCTGGCTATCGGCTTCTAGCATCTCCATTTCCGCATCGATGTCCGCTTGTCCGACGGCGTGTCGCGCCTCTCGTTTCCTCCTCTCCGCCGCCTCCTGTGACCTCTGCTTTTCCAATTCTGCGTTGAGGTCAGCCTCTTCCGCCGCGCGCTGAGCTTCCATCTTCTTCTTTTCCGCTGCAACCTTAGCCCGCTGCCGTGTCACTCTTCTCAATTCCTCTGAGGCATCTTTTATCTCCTGCATCCTATCGCTCCTTTGGCTGCTTCTCGATGCTGCATGAGATCCGTTTATAGAACTCATCTTGGATTTTTTGAGTAATTTATTTTTTTTCGAAACAGGATCTATTGTAATATCTCTTCGTCACATCCGGCTCGAAGGACCACTTATGGTCAGATCCGATCAGACCTCTCGCTGAATGACCGGAACGACCATTATTTCATCTCCGCTCGTTGCGGAGAGGGCGTGAGACTCCTTTGATTAATAATTAGTGGACTGTACAATAATTACTCACGCCTTAGTTCTTCTTCGATATCCTGAGTCGAAACTGCGATTTTCCCCTGGAGATGAGGATGATGGTGATTAGGAGAGCAGGTGATTGACGAAACCTTGCACTGAATTTTAATGTCTTTATTTGATTCAAGGTACACGTACACATCAATCTCGATACACGACTGAACACATTTCCAACATTATTGCCCAGAGTTAATATGAATGTCTATTTTATACGAGCTAAGACAGTTTTCCGATCGGCCACCTATTTGCGGCGCTCTCAAAATCTTACTGACTGACTGACGAGTTCAGCGTCAAAAAACAGCTGACCAACTCGTCTATGCCCCTTGGTCCGGGATTGGCTATACTCGGCACCGGCTAGCAACAAAAAAATACATACCACGCCCCTTCGAAGACACGAGGGCGTGTGAAACTTAGGCTTAAATGTGTTTTCAGAAAATCTTAATATTTCAAATTCAAACATAATATGCTAGGTTCTATCAACTGTCTAAAATAACTATAAAGATAATATCAGCTACATATAACGAGCGAGAAACATTTTAATTTAAATTGTACAGGCAAGTTTTAACATAGACTTATTCTAGCGTTAATTTTATTTATAAAATATGTTATATGAAGGGTCCGTCGCTTTCTCATGTACTCGAGTGGGAGACACAATACTTTTATAGCGCTTCAATCGCATATTTTGGTTTTTGATTATGGCCCTTTTAAAGACCATCCCAGAGCACCTACCCCTCCGCTGCCGCCAATAATTTACGGCTCTTGTTTCTAGACGGACCTTTTTTTTTCCTTTTTCCAGGCGGACGAGACAGTTTACCAGCTGATGAATGGCTTCCTTGGTCTATTGTTATTATGCCACTGTTAGACCCTCGGCCGTCGTAATTTCTGAACCCTCATCCCTTTCTCAGAACCCCGGCCTTGCCCCATTCGAGTATGTAATATATTAACCATATTTTAATCTCGGGGTGGCCTCCACGCCGTTTGAAGTTTCTTTATTGGACGAATTATCTGGTATTTATTTAAAATCTGTAAAATTTATTTATAGCACGACTGGCTTCCGACAGGTTAACCTATTTTTAACTTTATTTTTAATATCTAACTAATCGCGGAGTTTTATTATGTAAATCATCCATTATACACCATGCGCCGCACGATTTACATTCAGTTATACAGCAGCAGTTGTTCAGATCGTAGCGTTTATTCAGTTCTTGACTGTTCATCGGGACGTTGGATTCACAATATGTCGAAACGTGAAATTTATTCTCATTACGAGATTGATGGTACTGTGAGGGACCAAATTGATTCCAAATTGTTCGGTGTGAGGTGGTGGTATTAACTTACGAGGTATCTCCGTTTTGAAAGGCGGTTTTGAATGAAGTAGAAGGAATTTATTGATCGAAGGTTTGATATTGCCAGTTATAACGCTTCCCGAACAGTTTACGTTGACGCGAGTGTATAGATGCGCGACCGCGGTTACGAGGATATATGGATGAAGATTGTATGTGTGCTCCTAGTATCTTGTACTGGGCACGGCTCGAGTCTGTGGGATTGCAGACTGATGCTTCGTGACTGGGAAAAGTAAGGAAAGGAAACCAAGGAGCCGGATTCGTTGACACACCTCGTGAGAAGGGTACCGAATATGCCGTCGCAGCCTTGGGGGAAGGTGATCACTCGGGGAATGATAATTTGGTTGCTTTTTCGCCGGTTTATATAGGCCGATAGATGATGCAATCCAAAATATTCCGAGTAAAAGTATTGTTTCATCGTGCTGATTCGTGGCTGCACGGGTTAAAATAATCGCTGAATTGTGTCAATGTATGTCACTGGAAATCGGTGCATTTGTTGATCGCATATAATTACAGTACTCAATATAGCAAAAAATGATCAATATGATTTCCTCTCTGTTTTTATCTTGAACGCGATATTCGCATTTCCAGTATAATGTCAATAGAAATTGACTTGAAAATTTTAGTTTTTAGTTTTCTTTTTTAATTTCTTCAATCCTTACAACTATTTTGAATATCGAATAAAATCGGCCCACGATTTTATATAAAAAATGGGAAAATCACCCGCGGTTGGAGGGTTAAAATAGTGAAATTGCATAGAAAATAGGAGTCAATGTTTGGACGAATTAAAATAAAATATATATTTCTCACAGAAATTTGTTTGTCAAAATTTCATTAGTAGAACGGGAACTTCATAGTTAATGACCTAATATATGAAACTCCCATTAAATATGAAAATTAGCCTATGGAGTGATGTTCATACGGAGCATGTGAAACTTGAGCTATCAATCATGCTATTATATTATCAAACGGTTCGACTAGACTGCGAGACAAGTTGATATCCGGTCAGATTTATGCATCCGACGTTAAATTTTAATATGGACACGAAGTGAAATCTGCAACCCATGTGCTTAGAAAGGGATACAGCAATGCATTAATAATATACGATTCAGATCCAGATTCGTTTTAATGGCGTTGCGCTATACTCGTCATAATAAGAATAAATGGAACATGAAATGTAAGAAATATTAGAAAATACAAAGAAATAATAAAGAAACACAATAAAATATATAGAAATAATTACATTACATTACATTCTCGTCGTGTCAAATTGACAATAAAACACATTACAAAGAAAGGACTGACACTATTGATTCACTGTCACTATATCGGTGGCTTCCTTTTATGCGTACTCCGAATAAGATAAAAGTAGACAACAGCTACTTAAACATTAGCATTAAATTTTAAAATATTCTCCCTACCACTATTAAACAGCTGGAGGACGTAAAAATTAATAAAAACATTAAGTAGATGCTGATAAGCCACTGATTCTAAGGTCTGAACCATTTTGAGGGCCATGACTTTTCAAACATTGACGGCCATTGAACATGACGGCCAAAAAAACATGTTTTCCATGTTTTTTGTAAACTTTAAGTTGAAATCTATTCATGAATCCTTTACCTCTAGAATCGCTGATAGTTGCAGATTGTTGTAGTAAAAAACTTACTACTTTTATTTAAAGAAATCATTAAACGCGGTTTTCTTAAAACCGCATTATGTTAGTTAACGACAATTTTTTTTTAAGAAATAAGAAAAAATATTTTTAAAAACCCGATCTGGGTATAAAAATTACATATAAAAAAAAATGGTATTTCTACATATAAAATTACATTTCAAATTATAAAAAAGTCTATAAAAAACTAATATTGAAAAAAAAAATAGAAATTAAAAAATAACAAAGACATAAAAACTAGAAAAATAAAAATAAACAGAAATAGTGAAAAACATAGAGAATCAGCAATTCAATAACGAAAATATAAGAAAACTAGAAAAATAGAAAGCATCCAAAGAGTTCTACATAGACTACATTTAATAAGGATCAAACTATCAATCAACAATCAAGAAATAGAAAAATGCATCGACTCTTCAAAGAACAAAAAATCAACTGGTCTCGATGATATACCTGTTAGCGTAATTAAAATCCATAAACGTGTACTGGCACCTTGTCTAACATATCTTTACAATTTAAGCTTTTCAGAGGGAATATTTCCAGATTGTCATAAAGTAGCCAAGATTATACCGATATATAAAAAAGGGCGATCCCACGAGCGTAGAAAATTATCGACCCGTAGCCCTACTGAGCAATTTCTCAAAAATTTTGGAGAAGGTCACCGAAAAACGACTAAATGGTTTCCTTGAAAAATTTGTGGTCATTTCAGACAGTTAATATGGATTCCGGACAAAAAAAATCTACACAGGATGCCACGCTGTATGCATGTTTCATGATTGAGAATAGTCGAAACAAGAAGATGCTTTCAGCAGGACTGTTCTGCGATCTAAGCAAAGCATTCGACTGTATAAATATCAATACCCTGGTAGACAAGCTAAACCATCATGGAATTAGAGGAGTGGCCAATTCACTCATTAAATCGTACCTACAAAACAGGCAGCAAGTGGTGGAGGTTAAAATAATTGATAGAATTGAGGAAAAGGCTGAGCAATCGAAATGTGAAATAGTAAACATCGGTGTGCCTCAGGGCTCAACATTAGGACCTCTCCTCTTCAATCTCTATTGTAACGATTTAGCAACTAACATAACTTGTGCCAAAACTGTCCAACTTGCAGATGACACCACGCGCATTCTTAAAGGTAATTGTAGAACAAAAATGGAGGAACCAACAAACGAAACACTTTTTGAAGTCAATGATTGGTTTAGAGTGAACCCGATGTCGCCAAATTTAGGCAAAGCAGTGTTGATAAAATTCTCAAATAAAAAAGAAAAACAGTTAGCGTTAAATTACTCTATCGAGATTGCCAAGTCCACTAAATTTCCAGGAACTTACACCGACGAAAACATGTCATGGAAAACCCACATAGACCAGCACAAACCAAAATTGTGTTCAGCCCGCCATTCGGTATCCAGATCGAGAAAGATATTGGACGAAAAGGAAATTGAGAGTGCATACCATTCTCCGGCTGAATCCCACTTGGAACATGGGATCCTATTGCGGGCAAATGCCACTGATATTAAAGAGGTATTTATTTTACAAAAAAGAGCCGTGAGAGCAATACGCGGATTAAATAGGAGAGAATCTTGCAAACCACTATTTTGTGATTGCGCCGGTGATTAAATAAACTACTTGACGGATCAAGTTGTTCTAAAATAAATATAAAGATTAATAAATTGACTACTATATGAACTAAAAAAAAATATAAAAAATGTTATATATTTTTTTAACCAGTTAAACACAAAAAAAATATTCCAAAATCGATAAATATTTTTTAAATCCTTTAAAATTTATAAAAATTATGACTTTTCGTTATTTTTTAAATTTATCTAGAAAATACAAATATAAAAATTATTATCTCAGTTTACTATGATATTACCGACGCAATCAGATACCGTAATTTCTGCAGCGGTGAAAACATTTGCAATTAAATATCTCAAAAATAGGAGGCTTCAATGGCTGATGACCCGAGAAAGGAGAGATACAAGTGTCCTCGGTTTGCTCTTGTCCTCGGGTTGCTCTGTCGGAGGGGGTCGCTCCGACTTATTTCATAAAAGGTTCAATGCTCTATCATCTCACGGGCGCTAATAAGATCTGAAGACAACCTCCTGCTCTAGATACCTGGTCACAGTAGTGATTACTATTAGCACTCCTTCTTCGTACATATAGCTTTTCTCTGGAATGCTTTACCCACACGTGTAACGACAGCACCGACTTTGCATTCCTACACGCGCTCTATCTCTATAAGTCTCTATCTCTCGTACCCCCTACCCCTCTCCCTTCCCTGCGTTATTATAGGTTCATTGCTTTTTAAAAATGATATTTAATTTTATGTTTAATTATCTGCTTCTGCTAATTTTTTATGTTAAATATATTTGATAAGAGCTGCCTTTATAAGTGATTTTAATAGGAGTTTTATCATATTTTTACTATCCCATTAGGTTAAGGTTAGCTGTAAGACATTGCTTCAATGCAATAATCTCACCGATTTTTTCATCAAGTAAAGCGTTTTAATTATACTAATAATATTTCATTATTATAGTTTTTAGTTATTTCTTATTTATTTATTTATTTCTGGCCAATTTGAACTAGGATAACTTGGGTTTGAGTTAGAAATTCAATTTTAATTCGAGGCCATTTTATTCTATTTTGAAAATCAGCTGTTCATTTGTCTTTCCGTCTTTTTTTTGCTCAAATATTTTCGTTTGTGGTAAAGTTGTGGTAACATGGTAACATGGTAAAGTTAAAAAAATGCATTATTATTAAATATGAGATCCTGTGCTGGTGTTTTCTATTACAGCTTCTTGCAGTGTGGCTATGCATTTACCGTAAATGTGTATTATTAAGAACTGCTAACAATGATGGAGATGCTTGTGATTAAATAACCGAGCTAGGTCAATCGCTCATCGCCACTGCTTCTGCATGACAACCTATAATTTTATTTTATTTTATTTTATTCTGGAACCAAACAGAACTACATTAAATGCAATAAAAACCTATTTAAAAGTGACAAAAATCCATTAATGTGATTCCGAATATAAAGTATACAAAATGAACGCAATATAATTTTATATTGTTTCCGCTTGAGAATGGGGGGAATCAGGATGGGAAGTGAGGTGAAAGGGAGAGACAAAATAGATAAAAATATATTATGTATGTATATAAATATTTTTATATTCAATTTTAGGTATGATAGTTATTATAATGAATATACTTGAGATAAAATTATGTCCTTGAACTAAATTAAATGAAATATAATATGTATAAATGTTTTGTGATCATCTAGATAGACTCTAGAATTTTTTTATTGAGGTCTTATAAGAGGTTTTTGATGAGTGTAATATGTCCACACTTAAAAAGTCTGTATTATATCTATGACACGCTCTGTATAGAAATGCATTTTGAGATACGTTGGTTTTCACCACAGGGAGATGAAATAGTCGATGCGATCGAACAGGGCGGGGAGGAACATAAAATTCAATGCGCTCCAAAATCGCGTTCGCATCGATGGAATTATTTACCAACCCATGCAAGAATACGGCATCGATCAAGACTCTACGGCTCTCCAATGAGATTAGATTGTGGGCTTTTAAGAATTCCTCATAGGAGCTGGGCTTAGTGAAAGAAGTGAAATTTAATCGCTTCACAAATCTTTTTTGTATCGATTCGATCCGCGATATGTAAGTCAAATATTGGGGATTCCAGACCACTGATGCAAATTCCAACTGACTTCTTACATAGGAATTATAGCGTGTCAGTGGATTTGAATACCGATGATACCCTTAGAATAAAACCTAGTAATATATATGCTTTTCTAATAATATTATCGATGTGTTCAGCGAATAGCATTTTCGTGTCAAGTGTAATCCCAAGATCTCGCACCGCTGATTCTCTTCCAACTATAGCGCCATTCAAATTCCAAGTCCATAATCACAGATTTTACTGTAAACAGTCGCAAAGTTGCAGGAGTTGCGACTGGAGACTCTTGATCACTCACCGTACTTTTGCCTTGCTACATTTGAGTTTTTTTTTTAATTTAGATAACTTTTTACAAAGGAAAAAAACAACTTTAAAGAGTCGGTGAAAAACGCCTTCAAAGCGTCCTGTCCACGAGTGTTTTACAGCAGAGGACTTAAGCGACTCCCATTAAATTGGTAAGTTTCCATAGATAATAGGGGTAAATATTTCTAATAATTAAATATATCTATACTGCCTTAAATTTCCTTTATAAAACAGGAGCTTCATAGGTAAGAACCCAATATAATATCCCGATAAAAACTCCATCATAACACTCTCCCCGATCACTCTCTTGCCGTCGTTGAATTCACGCCCTCAGAACCGGTTCATTCTCATTTTATTTTAAAGAAAGTAAAGCCTGATGGAGATTATCATTGATGAGTGTATAATATATGGGCAATTAATAGTGGGAAGCCGTGTCTTGTCGTGACGCGGCTTGTCGTGACAGCCGCCAGTGCGCAAGATAACATCTACCGTCACTCCATTGATCGCATTACCACCGTTTAAGAGAGATCGGATTAGCGCGATGCAACCTCGTCGTACGTCATCCGGCCACAGCAGCCAAGGTACTGGAGAAAGGTTATAGGAAATATGTCGGTACCTTGAGGTACACTTAGCTGAAATTGCGAAATATTCAGAGTAAAATGGGCAAAGACATGTCGGGTCTCCACGACCTTCGAACCACCCCTAAGTAATGTCACAAAGCGGCGTACCTTACTTAGAGGTGTCAACTACAACGAGCGAACCTGTCATCTCAGGAAGTTTTAACTATAATTTTCTCCCGTGAGGTGAGCATAGCAGCCTCAGACGAATACAAATCTACCGTCTAACTAAGATCACATGCCCGTCAAAGGTCAATGCTTTATGGCGAGGCAACAAGAAAGGAAACCAGCGGGCAGCATTGCCCCCAGACTACCAGTAATGGAAGGATATCTCTGTCTGGAATTAAAATTCAGGATACTTCCAACCTCCCGACTGGTTACGAGTTCGAAGTCGCTTGCGCGGCCTTGTTTCTTGTTGACCCTTGAGGAGTCAACTCATTGGAAGCCAATCCTGGTTGCAGCAGCCCTGCCGCTGTGAAATTTAGAACGAACGGGCTATACTAATTAAATGCGTCTACAAAATTTCGTTTTTGTGCTGTTGGCCGTTGAGTAGTCCCCTCGTCGGGAGCCAACCCTGGGTGCCGTAGCTATGTCATGGCGAAATTTAGAGCGGGCTATCGTAAATAAATGTGTATACAGACCAGGCCAGACATATAAAGGCCAGAGTCCTACCCAAGCCTGGGTAGGACTCTGGCCTTGGTCAGTTTCCCCTGGGAATCAAACATCTGGCGCTCCTGGACGGTCTGCGCACCGTGCGGCGTAAGCCAATCGACTGTGCACTCTGACTAACATCTTGAAGTGTCGACTACAACGGGCGAGCCCGTCACCACAGGACGTTTTAACGATTAGTCGTTCTATCGACCTGCAGTGAGCGTAGAAGACTTTGGACAATAACAATCCAACGTCTAGCTACGCCACAACCCGTGAGAGTCCAACGCCTTACCGCGAGTTAGTCAGGAATAAACCCGGCGGGCTCGAGATACTCGCGCCCTCACTTCCAATTGTGACCAGATTTCTCCGGTCTCTCGATTGGTTCCGAGTTCGAGGTCGCTTGCGCGGTCCTCTCCCTTACGAAGCGGTGAAACGGAGTACACCGAATCTATCGCGGACCAAGGCGTCCTTTGCCCGGCTCTGAACCGGGATCGGATGGCCAATGGTCAATTCAAGAGCAGTCGCCGTAAGGTACGCAACCACCCCCGCTCTATAGGAAACAATACAGTTCCCAGACTCGCCCGATTTTTAGTCGGAGAGCACAATCGATTGGCTTGCGCCGCACGGTGCGCAGACCATCCAGGAGCGCCAGAGGTTTGATTCCCAGGGGAGACTGGTTGACCCAGTGTCCTACCCAGGTTCGCACCCCGTGCGTGGAGGCCGTCGGATGGGTGTTGACCCGTGAAAACCGACCCTGAACACATGGGTCACCGTGGCCAACTCATCATGGGCCCGTTAGCTCCCAAGTCGGGGGAGTCGGGGGACTCTGACTAACATATTGAGATGTCAACCACAACGGGCGCACCCGTCACCGCAGGACGTTTTAAAGATTCATCGTTCTATCGACCGTGCAGTGAGCGTAGAAGACTTTGGACATTACAAATCCGACGTCTAGCTACGCCACAACCCGCAAGAGACCAACGCCTTTACCGCGAGATAGTCAGTATGTTACCTGGCGGGCCGACACTCGCGCCCTTGCTTCCAATTGTGACCAGATTTCTCCGGTCTCCCGATTGTTTCCGAGTTCGAGGTCGCTTGCGCGGTCCTCTCCCTTACGAAGCGGTGAAACCGTGTGCACCGAATCTATCGCGGACCAAGGCGTCCTTTGCCCGACTCTGAACCGGGATCGGATGACCAATGGTCATTTCAAGAGCAGTCGCCGTAAGGTAGACTTGCGATCTGCAAGCCTATGTTATTTTTTGGCGTGCTTATATCAGCTCACATTGATTGCATGTAGTCTTATATGTTGGTTATCAATGCATCTGGTCCATTAGACTTTATCATGTGAAATCTAATTTTAACATTAGAAAGTCCTCGCTCTAATTATATAATTCTTATTTTCGTTTATCTAATATTAAATTAAAGCTTCGCATAGCTAGTCTTAAACTAACACTATTAAAAGAGGTTATTTATTGATATGTATTTATTAAATTTAATTAGTTATGCCAGATTAAGTCCGATCAAGTCGATTAAGTAAGATTAAGTCCGCGCTGGGTGCGAAGTCGCCGCCGCGAACTCGCTCAGACTGAATTCAACCTCGACCAACCTCAATGTCCGAATGTCCAAATGTCCAAAGGCGGGATGTCCGCGGTGAGACAATGCGAGACATGACGGCAATCTGTCATCTCGATGGCGCCAGGTCGATGACCTCGCCACTGACGACTTCACTTACTAACATTAACCTCTCGTACCGATTCCCAAACTTTGCTAAAAGCTTCATACAATTTTTTACTACAGGCCGTATACTCTACCGTCTTCGAGTCCAACCTGGTATTCTCTTCTGGGCTTTTATGGACTGATATGGACGTATATGGCATCCTCTTCTGGACTCGATGTACAGGAGATATAAGAAATCTCATTTTCCCCACCAAAATGGGCAATAAAAATACAACAGGAAACCTATAGATTTTTCCCTGGTCTCATCAAGAACCTTTGCCCGCGCTATATGTGCCGAAATATATCAATTTGGTATTTAAAAATGTAGTAACTGAAAATAAACAAGCTGATATCTATGGCCATTTTGCCAGGTCAAAACAGATATCTTATTACAACGTTGAAAATAATACTTTTTCCAAACTAGATACTGGGCCCGATTGCGTTTCTTAGTGAACTAAAATTGAAACTTAGTTCAACCGAACGAGACAATACGTTAGAACGGAATATGAAATGAACTATTGTCGATTTCCCCGCACCAAAACTACTTGTCGAACTTATAGACCCCGAATACGTTTAAACACATATCGCGTGATCTTACATTTAGCTGCTTTATATTCGGTGGGTAGTTTTAATACGGAAATGTGACAACCGTTCATTTCACATTCCGATCTGACGCACTGCTCTGTCTCGTTCACATGAACTAATTACCGATTTTAGTTCAAAAATAAACGCAATCGAGCCCATTAACAACTGTGGTCTGGGATTTATACCACTTACAACATATCACCTTGTTTCATAATAACTTATGTCTGGAAGGAAAGTTAGAAATGTTTATTAATAAGCTGATTTAATTTGCAATTTGCATGTGTTTGCACTCTACGACTATTAAAATATTTGACTAGTTATTTTATTAGAATAATTTTAAAAACATCTTTTATTTTGAATTGAAAGTGATTGGTGTATGCCTCTTAGTTATTTATTATATTGAAAAATATGTGAATAAATTGAAATAATATACTGCGAACACAGCAGTAAAAGTTTTAGACGACAATAAAGATTTCATCAAATTTGAAATTTCCGTTTCTTCTTTGAAAAAATAGGGGACACCCGGGTTTGAACCGGGGACCTCTCGATCTGCAGTCGAATGCTCTACCACTGAGCTATATCCCCGCTGATGTTGCCCGTTCAAAACTGTCTCATAATATTACTGAATTCTTCGTATTTTATTCTGTTCAGTTTATATTCGTACTCGTAAGCTATTTTAATTCACTGTGTAAAAATTAAAATTTGTTTATGCATTACAATTTTAACACTTTTCATACTATGAAGATTAGTCATATCGTTGTGATTATTGTAGTTTGGTCTTTAACTAATTATTAAAAAGACTTTATAAATGTGCGACTGCATAAAGCAGGTTTTTTTTAAAAATATATAGAAATTAAGTAATTGCTCATTTATCTATTTACTTATTTCCAAGACATTGATAATGACATGACAAGTACATAATTTTCTTTACTTAATTACAATTAGCATATATTTTTCGGAACCTCTAAATTATCTAGATTTATCCCCCCCCCCCTCCCCCCTTGCTAGTCCTTAAAAGCCTGCTTAGAGAGGATACCAATCGAAGCATTCCAATTTACATTTCCATTCATTTCCTTTTGTGGGTAACATTTTTTTTAATAGTCCTTTATTTTCTTTATTATTGGTGAATTATTTTTATTTAGTTTTCTTACTGTTAGTGCTGCTTATCTAACCCAGCGTGCATAAGGTTAAAAACCCATATGATTGATTCAACATTTTAACATTTTAATTTCAGACTATTATTATTTTCTTTTTTATATCATTATTCTGCATATTTAAAAGAAAATAAATTGATAAGATAAAAATCGTTTAGGTATGGTTCTGTAATAAATATTGACGTATTTAACAAATTAAAAAAATAGCTTATATTGTGAGATAATACAGCACATTGTTCTTTTTTGTTACTAAAATATTTTTAAAAACTAAGGAAAAGTATTTTTCATTTAAATGACTAAAAATTTAATTAACAAAACAAATGAAATGCCTTTTTCTCAATTTCACTTTGTTCACAATGAAAAGTATTCGGTTCAAAGTAATAACACGTAGAGTAAGGTGGGTGTGAATCACCCGGCGGCAACTTTGACTCCATCTAAACACCCCGCCGGTCAGCGGTCGACTCTGTAGTGATACTCATCGCTTACTTACCTCCCCCACGCAGCTACGCAGACGCGCAGCTATTCAGACTCAGACTACTTTGGGGAGCTAATGGGCCCTTGCTGAGTAGGCGACGAAGGCCCATTCTGTTCAGGGTTGGTCACACTCACGGGTCGAGACCCATCCGGCGGCCTCCACGCAAGAAGTGCGAGCCCGGGCAAAACTCTGGCCTTAGGGCTAGTTTCCCCTAGGAATCAACCTTCTGGCGCTCCTGGACGGTCTGCGCAGCGTGCGGCGTAAGCCAATCGACTGTGCACTCCGACTAAGAGTCTGGAAGCAGTACTGTTTCCTATAGAGCCGGCTACCCGATCCTGGGTGAACAGCCGGGCAAAGGATGCCGTGGTCCGCGATAGATTCGGTGTACACCGTCTTACCGCTTCGTAAGGGAGAGGAACGCCGAACTCGTAACCAATCGAGAGACCGGAGTAATCTGGTCGCAATTGGAAGTAAGGGCATGAGTGTGAACCCGCTGGGTAACCCACCTAGTTATCTCGCGGTTAAGGCCCTGATGCCCATGTGGCGGAGCTTGACGGTGAACTGTTTTTGTCCAAGTCTTCTGCGTTCACCTCACGGGGGATAGAACGACTAATCGTTAAAACTTCCTGAGGTGACGGGTTCGCCCGTTGTAGTTGACAACTCTATTTATTTATTTATTATTAGCTACTCAGACGCACAACGCATCTCAATAACTCGCTTTGGAAATATTGAGCGATTTATAAGGGTCTGGGTGTATTACACCCAACCTTACGCACACCGGTTTAATCCGATCTGTTTCAATTATTTTATGTTATAATTTTTTTAATGTTATTTCAGGCCGTTACGAATTTTTAATATCGAAAGATTGATAGTATTTTTTTTTTTTATGATTTACTTTTATTGTAATTAATGTCATTTGCTAGATATTTTAGGTAGAATAATGAATAAAGCTATTAATTAAATGGTTATTACTAAACTTAAGAAAATAAGTAAAATTGTCAATCTGTTGCGATAACAGGAAATTATGAGAGACATCATCTGCTGCATTATCACCATATATGTATGTAACACCATAATTCAAACAATAAATATATTTCATGTCATTTAATTTCATTTCAACACGCACACTCACGTAATGCTAATTTTTCTCCAACGTACACACACCATACACGCGTTATACACACAATAAACACCAACACTTATTTCCAGTCCAGTATTTATAATAATATTCATTTTTATTTTACTAGCTGTATTGCGAAGTTCCTCGCACTGCGAGGAATTATCTTTAAAATATACGGGATGTTTTACGTTATTCAGTGGTAGGCTTTAGATATTTATTTTATTTTATTTTATTTTTTTATTTCAAACCAGTTGATAGGAATTCCTAAACTTGCTTATGTCAAAAACTAACAAAAATAACAAGTATAATATTTAAATATATATCTAGTAAGGTATAAGGTATGAATGTCGGTATTGCAAGGTATAAACGTTGAACATCCAAGCGCAGATTTTCTAGATTATATAGAAGAAACAACATTTTCCAATATTTTCAATCAAAATTCTTACAGATTTCGTAAAATTTTCATGTGGACGATAGTACTAAATAATAATAAACAAATATTGGATAATTTCACAAATTATCATACGGCAAGATATTTTGAAGAAAAAACACAAATACAAACAAATCAGGAAGAAGAAAAAAAACGCAATCGTAAAATAGTCAATAATGGAAAGAATAAGGAATAATAATATTCAAGTAGGTTAATAGAGCTGCGAAAAGTTGATATTGTCGAAATCCTCAATGCTATAAATGGGGTTTTTAGTCAAAATACCCTGTACCTTTTTCTTAAAGTGAACCTCCCCAAGGCGTGTAATGGCGTGTAATGTGTAATGGAAGTTTGTTGTAGAATAAGTATGTAAGATTGGCAGAGAAAGCTATTCCGAACCTACTCAGTCGCACCTTAAAATGACGTTAGTCTTTATAGTATTTGGTAATCTATTGTATGGTCATAAATAAGTAGTGTCGTTGTGAGTAAATTGTCATCGTCCTTTACTCAGGTTGTCTGTTCATTTTATCTCTTTTTAAGTCCGAGTTCGCTTCTTCCAGATTCAATGTCAGAGTCCTGTCATGTTTTTGGTAGTAAGTGAGAACTGTTTTTATATACAGCTGTCGTATATCGAGTACACTGCAGTCGGTTAATAATTGGTCTAATGGATAGCAGAACGGCTTCTTATTGATGACTCTAGTCAGGGCTTCTAAGAACCCTTTTTAGAAAGGGGTTCTAAGATAATCTTCGCTGCTCCACCACATACTGGAAAGTTGTCACCTACATAGCAACGGGAGAGCCCGCTACCCCAGGAAGTAATAACTATATTGATCAGTATTTCAGCCTACATGTATTATTAATTGTTTTTACAAGCAATAACATCATTACGTTATATTCTTCACAAAAGTTAAATGTTATATTCTTCAGAAAAGTTAATTTTACTACCTAACGGTAGTAAAATTTCCAAAATCATCATTTCATCGATTCGGGAGGAACTTAGTTTCTTGTTTGGTTAAGAGGGCCAAGCGTTTGAGTGTTAATTTTCAAACAGACGTTTGAGAATCTCGAGGAAACATACAAGTTTGTATTAATATTGTCATTACGTTGTATTGTAGCCGGTAGTTAACGTCGCGTCTGTCTGGCTCAACTCACTCAATACCCTGCTGCTTGGCCTTAGTAATGGTCGCGCGCCTGGCAGCCACATAATTACATGTTAATTGTCGCCGCACTTACTCGACAAATTCGCATTTTTTGCACAACACTATTTTTCTCGGTCTCCGCAGCGGAAGTGGTAATCGACATAGTTTGACCTTTTCCTGTTTATTTTGATGTGAAAAGTCTATAGGGTGACTTTTCAATTTGTGACATCCTTGATGGGGTTAATGGGCCCTTGCTGAGTTGGCCACGAAGACCCATTTTGTTCAGGGTTGGCCACACTCACGCGTCAACACCTATCCGACGGCCTCTACGCATGAAGTGCGAGCCTGGGTAGGACTCTGGCCTTATGGTTAGTTTCCCCTGGGAATCAACCTTCTGGCGCTCCTGGACGGTCTGCGCATCGTGCGGCGTAAGCCAATCGACTTTGCACTCTGACTAATAGTCGGGGAAGTCTGGAAGCAGTACTGTTTCCTATAGAGCGGAGGTGGTTGCGGACCTTACGGCGACTGCTCTTGAAACGACCATCGGCTACCCGATCCTGGGTGAACAGCCGGGCAAAGGACGCTGTGGTCCGCGATAGATTCGGTATACACCGTTTCACCGCTTCGTAAGGGAGAGGACCGCGCAAGCGACCTCGAACTGGTAACCAATCGAGAGACTGGAGTAATCTGGTCACAATTGTAAGTAAGGGCGTGAGTGTAGGCCCGCCGGGTAACACTCCTGGCTATCACGCGGTTAAGGCGTTGGCCTCTTACGGGCTTGTGGCGTAGCTAGACGGTGGACTGTTTTGTCCTCAAGTCTTCTGCGCTCACTCCAGGGAGATAGAACGACTAATCGGTAAAACTTTCTGAGGTAACGGGCTCGCCCGCTGTAGTCGACAACCCTAGTTGTGACATCCTTGAAATCGGTGAATCAGTAGGTACAAGCAAATAAGCAAGTTTTGATAAAAAAAATGGAAAAATAAAACATTTTTTTGGTTCGTTTTTAAGCTATTGCATAGCTTTTATCGCGGGCCTAGGCCAGCGCGGCGACCGAATGAAGAAATTTCTTAACGAAAATTAATGATTTTAAACTGATAATTACGTCTAAACAAGTACTGCTTACGATTCGAAAAAAATATATGTTAAACAAGAACATTTTCCTAATATTCTTAGCTTTGAATATTTTAGATTTTGTTTATATTACATAGTATAATTAATTTGTGAAATTAGGTCTAACCGAACACAAAAACGACTACTACGCAAATACTATCTGGCGTATCATTATCAAACCTGCACCATTTTAAAGATAATTTAATTATCTATCTTTTTATCTACGAATTTTTTCGAATAATCCGTTTTTTTTGCTGTATCGAATAAAAAATTCGTGCGCGGCGCTCTGTCGGAAGACGTTTAAATTCTTCCGAATCATTTGCTTCCGCAGCCGCAAATGATTCGGAATAATTTCAACGTTTTCCGATAGAGCGCAGTTATCTGATATCAGAAAAAATAAAATAAATAAATAAATATAATTGCATAGGTTGTCAAAAATGCTATGCAATAGCTTTACCGCGGCAGTCCCCGAGTGCCACACGTATTTTTTTGTTTTTTTTTATTAAATTTAAAGAACTCCACTGATAAATAAAAGTTTGACAAACGTTTAGCGCGCTGCGCCATCTAACGATAAGTAAAATATTGCGAATATTTTACTTACCGCTAGATGGCGCAACGCGCTCATATTTTTTATGTTCTTTTTTAGAACATTCAATATTTTAAGTTGAAAATATATTTTAAAAAAAACAAAAATATTATTGCCCTTTTTCCATTTTTTTTAAATTGCTTATTTGCTCGTACGATTCACCTACTTCAACGATCGGTCTGATAGCCAGGTTAATATTTAAGATACAACTTAATGATCACAGATTTTACAAGACAACATATCCTAACTTGCAGGCAGTTTATTTCACGAACGCGTGAACTAGAATGCCTCTTTTTAGAAATCAATTAATAATCTCTAGATAGAAGCTCACGCAAGTGACCTCGAGCTGTGATCAGTCCATTGCAAGATAAGTTTTCCAAAACTGGTTAGCAGTTCCCTCGCCGTTCGAGATAGGCCGCTATGGGCAGTGGCCTAACTAAATAAATATATTGTTGTCCCCAAGTCTTTGCGACTCCTCTCAGGGTGAAGTCTACCATCGTTATAACAACCTGGGATGGCGGATTCGCCCGCAGCATCGACAATATTAACTGTCGCCAGCAAATATGGATAATGTTAGATGCGCCAGTGGTATAAAAACACGGTTGTATCATTCCAAGACTTTACCGGCAAGTAGCCAGGGACTTATTTCACCTGAATTTCACGGTTTGCCGTGAGCCTTCGTATTCCAATTTCGAACGATCCACGTATCGCAAGCGTCGCCGCCTTTAAGGGCCATACTATTTAATTAATGTATGGCGGACTTTAAGCGTTATTTGTGTAGCTTGTATATGAGAGATTCCAACCAAAATTATTTAACAATATGATTTCGGCCCAACAAGGCATCTGCGTACCTACCGCATCTCAAATCTCTAAGTCCAATATTTCAAGAATATTTCAAGATTGAAGTATGACTAGCGCGCCCTCTGGTGGACCGTTTTCAACCGCAAATGACAACATTTTGTCATGGCAAACTCTTGCCATGACCAAATGATGCCTGCATGCCAAATTTTAGCACAATCGGGTGAAGCGTTTGGGCGCTATCGTGTAGTAATACAGACACACACACACACAGACACAGACAGACACATAGGCAGACTTCAGTCTGGAAATTCTCTTAATCGTCTCGTAGTGTGGGGGGGGGGGTAGAGGGGTGGGGGGAGAGGTCAAAATGTATATATCACATTTTTGTTTTATTTTGATACTATGTCTTCCAGCATATGAAAAATTCGTCAGCATACATAGAGTATTCCTTTGTACGGGGTATGGCCTAATTAGGCAGAATCTGCAATTAAAACAATGTAAATGTATTTTTTTATGAATATTGATTTAAAAAATGATTATTTTACTTGAAACCTAAAATTTCAAATACTGTTATCTCCTAACACACTTTTTTGAGATAATATCCCACTTTCGGCTTTGCAATATAATATAATATAATATTATAATATATAATTAATAATAATATATAATTAAAATAATCAATATAATATAAAAAAATAATGCAATATAATATAATATAATATTATAATATATAATTAATAATAATATATAATTAAAATAATCAAAAGTATCAACAATGTTCACTCGCGCACGATTCGCTGTGATAATCCCATGTAATAATGAGTGGAATCACACTTGGTCAGTTTAGGCAAGTGAATGACCGCGAACTGAGGTACAACGGACTCAAAGCAAATGCATCAAAATTTGAAAGGTGTCCAGCGTAATAAAATTGCATCATTAGCTAAAAAAATGTGTTATTGCTAAAGTGTAATTAAAATAATACAATACAATACAATCAACTACTCCAGTAGATAGGCATTCCTACACTTGGATGCGTCACAAAATTAAATGCTAAAAAATTAATTATTAAAAACATAACTATCGTGATAGTTGTCATGGCTGTAATATTATATTCAATATTACCTACATACAAATAATCAAAATATACTAATGTGATTTAAGAGTCAGGGAGAATAATATATTAAAATAGAAATGCAAATTATATGTAGAATAATCAAAAAATATATATTTTATTGTCAATCCAGCAATATGCCTTCGTATACGTCAATTACAAATTAATATAATCAGCGAAAGTTGCGTATTATATAATAGTATAACCTGTGATAATCATCTTTATAGAACCAATAAAATAGCAGTAATAACAATTATTACCTATTAATCATAAGTGAATGCTTACAAGATGACATTGACATAAAATAACTTTACAAATGTAGTCAATGAGATTTATGAACACAACTTTCTTTGGTAATATTAATCATACAGTGAATTTACTGCGTTCATGAGAAACAGATGTACATATTCTGAATATATTAGTTAAGTTTATTTTAAAAGTGATTTATTTTAGTGAGTTTATTTCATGCTCGTAAAATTAATATGCAAGAGGGATATGCAAAAACATCAGTTTTCAATATATTTATAAAATTCTTAACAGAGTGGCCTAACTTTTTTATTATTAAAATGACGGGAACTATTGGGAATATATAGCCATACATACGGACTAGTTTAAACGTCTATGAATCACAGCTAATTAAAAGCTTTGTGTTTGTTTTTATCACAGGCTCCCATATGGTTTTATATATTGGGTCCTACCTATGAAGTTTTTATTTTATTTTATTTTATTTAGTACTAACTGACCCGTGCCCACTTCGTTGGGCGGTAAAACTTTTTACCTGTGATGAAATTATGAGAGTGGTTCGGTTAGTACTGAGTGCTATGATTTATTTCCTGACTGCCAAAAGAAGGGTTATATTTTTACTGCATATGTATGTATGTATTTGAATGCCAATTTGACTATATTATCGTTATTTGTGTGTCTTCTTGTGAGTGTCATCTCTTTAACCATTTGTGCAGTAAAAGGGAAATAATATGCAGTAAAAGGGAAAAGTATTTTGTTTTAAACACTTTAGACGATAAATTTACTTATTTTGATAAGAATTCATAATTGTTGATAATAAGACCAATAAACATGGCCTAACGATTAAAATTTTTTTTTTCATATAAAATACTACTTTTTGTGACTTAAATATAAAAGTTAGACATATGCCGTCGCTGACTTTTTTGTAGGCATTATCAAGCTCTACAACTTTTCCCTAGAACTTAATCATATATCTCTCATCGTTAAGGCAGCGTTAGTTACAAACGTTTTCGTTCGACAGCTTATTCTCCGACTTACTTTGCAAATCCGACTACCACGAAAAAGTCTTTTCATTTTTCGGATTAATATATAGCCTATGACACTCACAAATAACGTGGCTTTCTATTGATAAAAGAATTTTTTAAATCGGTTCAGTAGATCCAGAGATTGAGAAATCTTCCACATATCACGTTGTTATGATATGTGGAAGATTTAACATTTATGTTTTAATTTTTTGAAATCATAGCTACGCTCCATAATTATTTCGATCGAATAGTAAAGCCAACGATTTTTTACTCATCGTGAAATAGTTCTGTTAACTTATTGTTATAGTTTTGTCAATTATAGCATAACCTACAATCGCTGCACTAGCGGACCGATGCTATTTATTTTAATGATGAAAGCACGAATATTCAACAATATATCACTGAACATATATTTAATATCGAAAGAATCATTACCTTTATCGCCGCAATTATCGTTGCTATAAACAATTGACACCACATTCACTTTTCACTGCACTTCATACTTGACGAAATCATGTAAATGTATTATTGTATAGCAGCTGTCCACGCGGACGCATCGCTCACTCAAGTAGGAGAGAGACAGATGTCGAACGCTGCCGAACGCGGAAGCCGATTGTGCCTCTTTGTCGCTCGTTCCGCGCTCTCGCTTGCACTTCAAGCCTTAAATGGAACGCCTGAGAGCGAGGTAACGCCGCATGAGTCATGTTTTTTCGTGCGTGCAGCCGGCTCCATCGAATTATATAAGACGTCACGTCAAAAATATATACATAATAATTAGAAATATTGATATCCTAATATCTACGCAGATTTGTCAATTTAATAGAAGGTGCTTAATTCCTCTGCTGTAAAACTCTCTTGAACAGGAACCAATGAATGCTTTGAAGGCGTTTGTTTTCCACCGACTCTTGAAAGTTGATTTTTTTCCCCTGTAAAAAGTTATCTAAATTATGAAAAAAATGAAACTCGTTTGGAGCAAGGTCTGGCAAGTACGGTGGGTGACCAAGAGTCACCAATTGCAAATCCTGCAACTTTGCAATTGTTTGCAGTGAAATCTGTGGTTAAACGTTGTCATGCAGAAGCAGTGGCGATGAGCGACTGACCAGGTTCGGTTATTTAATCACGAGCTTTTCCATCATTGTTTGCAGTTCTTAACAGTACACATTAACGGTAACTGTATAAGCACACTGCAAGAAGCTGTAATAGAAAACACCGGCACAGGATCTCGTATTTAAAAATAATGCAAATTTTCTACTTTGCCATGGTTGCACAAACGAAAACATTAGAGCAAAAAAAACGACGGAAATACAAATAAACAGCTGATTCTTAAAAAACAATAACATGGCCTTGAATTAAAATTTATTTGAGTTTGAAACTCTAACAAAAACCCCAAGGTACAATTGGCCAGTTTGAAAATCCAGCAATTACATAGGTTAGGACCCAATATTAGGCAGACCATTGCCCAAACGCTACTATACCAATCCTAGACTAGGAAGTTGTAGCTTATATTAATGCTAATGAAGCACTTCTTGATAAAATGAAATGGTTACAAAATATCTGCATTCGATATATTTTTAACATCCGCAAATAACATCCCGAAGACACTTGACAATGTGTACGAATTGTCAAGTGTTTTTAATGGCCTCAGATCGGAGAATGTAGAAATATGTACATTTTAGCTCTGCTTTTTAGCATCCCACCTAATCAGCGCTGCTTTTCCATTTTCCAGGAGAAGTTTAACCTCCTGGCCAGTTATGTTCAACCGCTGCGATCAAATCAGAACTATATCCTTTATATCCCACTTCATTACATTATGTTTCTCTTCTACACTTTCTCTGGTTATGCACTTTCACTTGTCAAAGTGACGTCACTTATATGCCTTCCTATCTCATCTTTTTTTCTTTCCTGGTTTGAAATCGCAATATTTTCTGAAAATGAAGTAATAATTTGAATAGAATTTTGAAAATGAAATAATAATTTGAATAGAATTGCTTAGTATGTTTTTTTTATTTTAATCCTCTTTATATGCCACCCAACAACTATCTCCATCAAATTTATTGGTTGACTGTTAGATATTGTCCACGTGGTGACAAAACGTGGTGAAGGAGGTATATTGAAGGTTAATTCCAGACTGAGATATCCTTCCAAAAGTGGTAGTTAAGGGGCGATGCTGCCCGCTGGGTACCTTTCCCGGTGCCTCGTCGTAAGGCGTTGGCCTCTAACGGGCTTGTTGGCGCAGCTAGACAGTCTTGTCTCTAAGTCTTCTACGCTCATCCCACGGCTGAAAGAATAATCACATATCGTTATATCAGCCTGTGGTGAAAGGTTCGCCATTTGTAGTCGACATATCGGCAGCTAACGGTTCCGTACAGCTTCGGCCATATGACCTTTGTCTTTTTTGGGATGACTCAACTCAAAGTTTAACTCCCATCCAGTAGCTTCCTCGAAGAAGAACGAACCTGGAAAGGACTCTGTGAACCCTGTATCAGCTGTATCGTGAAAGGTGGGTTTGATCCTCGAAGGGAAGACTTCGCCCGCTGCGGGGCGGTTTGATTTAGCCGATCGACTGGGAACTCCGTCGAATAACCGTGGGGCTCTGGAAACGATCTGATACGCTTCCTAAGGAACAGGGGTGCTTGTTGACTTGATATCAGCTACTCTTCAAACGACCCGTTGGCTACCGAAGCCCGCGTGATAGTGACGGGAAAAGAGCGCCACGGTCCGCTTTAAATTCGAACTGATTACCGCTAAGATCAAGTAGACGCCGAATCCGCGACCAGACTGGAGGACGGAGAAATTCTACTAAATGTAGTAACGAGGGCATGAGGTCGGTCCGCTGGAATCAATTTCCAGTGCTTTGAGAATGGTGTTGCACTCTCGCTGATATTTTGACGTAGTTAGACGGTCGACTGCCTTGTCACCAAGTATCTGCGTTAGAGCTAGACAGTGTACTGTCTTTGTCGACCAAGACTTCACGTTCACTCCATGAGAGATAGAACGACTTGACGTGGTTAAAACTGATGTGGTCCTTCTCCTTACGTGTAGACACGCCTGGTGTATCCTTAAGTTTTATTCCTCCCTAATCCTAAATAAATGTTTTCCAATATATTTTATTCTTACCCCGTTATAATAAATAAGTACCTACAAAAAGTCATCGCTCGGACCATCTGCGCGATCGACGATTCAGTTATCAAATTTACGCGCTACGGATCTTATCGCACGTCGTGAAATACTCGTCTATCCGAGATAGAAAAATTACATAAAAATAACTTCCGGAAGTGCCGTGCATTTTAGGGAGTTTGTTTCATCGGGATCAGCACCAGCGTCTGGGTAGCTACCCATCAGCGAAGCAGCCAGAGAAGATCAAGAAGGAAGCGGTTTTTTAAGGTACTCCTTTTCTTAATCCTGGATCTATTTCCACTGTGGCTGTTCAGCGACCACCACACCTTAACTAAATACAGTCCATCGCCTGACGTTCAGGATATCGACCATTTTTGATCCTTCGATCCATATATATTAAAATCATATAAAAATATTCAAATCAATTCAAGCACAGAATCAGTCTACCCTACAAGTAATTTTATTCGCGCATAGCAACGATTTACCGTCAATATGTCAGAAGAGAAATTAAATAAGTCACTTCGAATTCTAATCGCGAAAAAGGAGAAATTGTTCCGTAGAACCCGTCTCTGTAATACTTACCCGTACGTATAAGGGATACCACCGAGTTTGTTTTGTTTTGCTTCAAACGCAGGCTCAAAAAACACTTTTCTTTATTTTCTCCTCCCTATTGCGTCACCTGGGTCATTACAGGTTTATTGTTCTTTTTCTTCTAAAAAATTTTTTTTTTCCGCTGAATTTAAATGTGTAAATTCCTTTATAAATTTAAAGTATTAGTTTTATTTTATTTTATCGCATAACATGTTATTTCATTAGGTTTTGGTTAGTTGTAAGATATTCCTTTCAGGCAATAAGCTCGCCTTTTTGATTAATCAAACAAAGCATTTTGTTTTATTATTATTAAAACTCCCTGGTTCGCCCGTTGTTTTAACACCCCCAGATGTCCTTATGTGTGGGTTTCCGATACCTCTATGCACGAGAGTATTTTTCTAACAACCTGCGGTTATATCAAAATTAAGACATATTATTATATCACCCTGTAGATTGTATAGGGCTTAAAATTAAGCACGCGGCCCTATTCGGGATTTTTCATCCGCAGCGAAATTCGGCCAAGTATGTTGGCATACGATTTGGTGTATATTTATTGGCATGTAAAACATTTCGTGCGCGTCAGCAATTATTTGAACAAATGTCCGCGGCGCGGCGGCCCGTGAGAACGCGCCCGGCGAAGAAGTATGGCAAGTCGTCGCGATGTTTGGCCAAAAGTCGGTCAGACGCGACTCTTTGACTATCGAGTGTCGTGTTTGCGCCGCACTCACGCCTCTATTATAAGCAATATTTATCAGGGAGTCGCGGGCTAAGATGCGCTAGTTGTGCAGTGCGCGCCAAAGTACGGCAGCGTTTTTTAAGTACGGCAGATCCGGCTCGATCGACCTTTCCTTTTTAAAGTGTGGACCCATCGATGACCGGTTAGATTAGACTAAATTCAGGAGAGATTTGGGAGCCAATGGGCCCAGTTGCAGTTTGGCCACTAAGACCCAGTTGCATAGGGTCGGTCAAACGCAAAGGTCAACACCCGTCCGGCGGCCTCGACGTAAAAGTGAGAACCAGGGTAGGACGATGGCCTGCGAGCCAGTCTCCCCTAGGAGTCAACCTTCGGGCGCTCCTGGATGGTGTGCCTACCGTGCGGCTTTAGCCAATTGATTGTGCGTTTCGACTAACAGCCGGGCGAGTCTAGGAACAGTAATATTTACTATAGAGCGGGGGTGGTTGTTAACATTATGGCAACTGCTCTTGAAACGACCATTCAGCCACCCGATCCTGGGTGAATGAGCCGGGAAAAAGATGCCGTAGTCCACGATAGATTTTATAGACACCGTATTACCGCTTCATAAGTGCTAAGGAGTGAGCAATATGCGCTGCTTCTTTCCTACCTTTTATAACTCCGCGTGCCAGGAGCGTTCGGACAGACTATGGTAAAATGTCAGATATTTTAGTTGTAATAGTAGTTGTCAACGTAATTTCTGTAATTTTATTGAAGTCCATAACCGGTTTTATTTTGTAATAAACTGTAATATTATTTTATTATACTCTATTTAAATAATTGAATTGAATTGAAAAAAAAATACCACTTTACCCGGGGGGGGGGGGGAGGTTTGTAGCGGTGCGAGTGCAATGCTTATCACGGCAAAACTACGGCAGTTTTCTTATCTCCGATAAGAAGACTACGGCAGTTGCCGTAGGGGCATTACATCGCGGCGCGCCGAGCTCAAGCGATAGGCTGAAATACGTGCGACCGGACGAAATAGGAATTTAATCTCTCCGTGACTGCGAACTATGCACCGTCTACGTTTTGCTGAACCCCGCATACCGCCACAACGACGCAGTGACACATCTTTAGAGACTCACGTTCGGTTGAGTAATCTGTGCCGATGAAATGGTAATTTAAAACCGAGTTTAACACGTCACTGATTTCGAAAAGACTTGCGATTAAGTAAAATATGAAGAAATGAATAAGATATAGGCGTATTGTATAGTATTAGCACTTTCCACGCGGGAGAAAGCATCATCACTACGAAAGAAATAGGCAACAATATGGAAACACTTCAAACATGGGCGAGAACAAATATGAAGAGGAACAATTATATATTTACAACATAGAAATTGTCCATTTTTGCACGACTGCCCAACAAAAAAGGAGTGTACGTGTTCAACGGTCATCTATGTATACTTTCCGTATCTTTATTTTACGATAACTTCTAAACGCTTGAACCGATTTAGAAGTGTGTGGTATTATTAGAACCATTATGTCATCCCGAGTGTTATACGGTAAAAATTATTGTTTTTTTCGGCTGAATTTAAATGTTGAAATGCCATTATAAATTTAATTTATTACTTTTATTTTATTTTACCGCAAAACATGTTATTTCATTAGGTTTTGGTTAGTTGTAAGATATTCCTTGAAGATTACCAATAGAAAGCCACGTTATTTGTGAGTGTCATAGGCTATATATTAATCCGAAAAATGAAAAGACTTTTTCGTCGTAGTCGGATTTGCAAAGTAAGTCGGAGAAAAAACGGTCGAACGAAAATGTTTCTAACTAACGCAGCCTTAACGATGAGAGATATATGATTGAGCTCTAGAGAAAAGTTGTAGAGTTTGATATTAAAGCTAACTCTAACTTTTATATTTAAGTCACAAAAAGTAGTATTTTCTATAAAAAAAGAATTTAAATCGTTAGGTCATGTTTATTGGTCATATTATCAACAATTATGAATTATTATCAAAATAAGTAAATTTATCGTCTCAAGTGTTTAAAACAAAAGACTTTTCCTTTTTACTGCATATAATTTCCCTTTAACTGCATAGATAGTTAAAGAGATTACTCACTCACAAATAAGACACTCACAAGAAGACACTCACAAATAACGGTAATATAGTCAAATTGGCATGCAAATACATACATACATATGCAGTATAAATATAACCCTTCTTTTGGCAGTCAGGAAATAAAACATAGCACTCAGTACTAACCGAACCACACTCATAATATCATCACAAGTAAACAGTTTTACCGCCCAACGAAGTGGGCACGGGTCAGCTAGTTATAAATACAATAGTTCTCGTTCTGTAAAGGCAGTCGTGTCTTTTTTTTTTATATATTTACTTTTTAGGTTCATTTATTGGGAATATTTATAATGCAAGTAAATACTATAATAATAAAATAAATTACATGACTAATGTCAAATGTCTTTCTCGAAATGTAATCGCTAATATATTATTAGGGATTATATTTCAAAAGTTTCATACAATTCAATTTTTTTAATCTTTACAGACCCATTTCCCTCAAAATTTGTCGAAAATCGTTGTAAATATTACGTGACAAAAAAAAGATTTTTTTTAACTAATCAATTCTCTCAGGAGCCATATTTTACATATTTAGCATAAAATAATGAAGAACACTTAAATATTGCGACTTTTTCCCTGCTGAAAACAGTACGTTTACGGCTAAATTTCAAAAAAGCTATTAAATATCATGGGTTAAAAAACGATAAAGTCTAGTTAATTAAGCCCTCTCTAATTCAAAAGAACAATAATTCAACATACCTCCTGATACAGTATTTAAAAATAAAGCTAACGACTAAAATGTTCGGGTTTTCCCGGCTTACCGGACACGCCGCTAAAATCAACGTTGTCAACTAGAGCTGTCAACTACATTGAGCGAACCCGTCACCTCAGAAAGTTTTAACGATATTAGATCGTTCTGTTTCCCGTGAGGTGAGCGCAGAAGACTTAGGACGAAACAGTCCACCGTCTAGTTACTCCACACGCCCGTAAGAGACCTGCAATGTCTTACCGCGAGATAACCAGGATTAATCACACAGCGGGCCGACACTCGCGCCCTCACTACTAGTTGCAACCAGATTACTTCGGTCGCCCGACTGGTTACAGGTACGAGGTCGCTTGCGCGGACCTCTCCCTTACGTAGCGGTTAAACGGGTATCTACCGACCATGGCATCCTTTGCAAGCTGTTAACCTGGTATCGGGTAGCCGGTTGGTCGTTTCAAGAGTAGCTGCCCTAAGGTGAAGCTCTATAGGAGACAGTACTGTTTCCAGACTCGACTCGACTGTCAGTCAGAATGCGCAATCGATTGGCTGACGCCAAACACTATCGATTGGCAAACCGTCCAGGAGCGCCAGAAGATTGACTCCCGGGGAAAACTGGCCCGCAGGCCAGAATCCGACCCGAGTTCATACGTGGAGGCCGCCGGGTGGGTGTTGACCCGTGAGTCTTACTGGTCAACTACAACAGGGCCCATTAGCTCCCAAAGACATATATGTCCAAACGGAGATATCCTTCCAAAACTGGTAGTCAGGGGCGAGGCTTCCCAGTTTTCGCATAAATGTGTCTGTATTTCACAAATAACGCGCCGTATTTCCTCTTTAAGATGTTCAACTGTTTCAGCCTTTTTCGCATACACCTTTTCCTTCACATAGCCCCAAAGAAAAAAGTCCATCGGTGTTAGATTGCACGATCTTGGGGGCCTATGTTGATCACCACATCGAGAAATAATACCGCCTGGAAACTTAGTCTGCAGCAACACTATTGTTTCACGTGCTGTGTGGCAGGTCGCATCGTCTTGTTGGAAAAACATGTCCTCCACATCAATTACATCCAATTCGGCCCACAAAAACTCCGTTAACATTTCGCGATACCGCACTCCAATAACAGTTAGCGCATTTCCAGCCGCATTTTCAAAGAAATACGGCCCAATTTACGCCATGCCAGCCCAAAATGCACACCAAACAGTTACTCGCGGTGGATGCATTGGTTGTTTGAGTATCACACGAGGATTTTCAGCACTCAAATCCGACAGTTTTGCTTATTTACGTATCCGTCGAGTTGAAAATGTGCCTCATCTGAAAAAAATGATTTCCTTCGAAAAATTCGTATTAATTTGATGATGTTCCAATACCCAATCAGCAAATTGACGGCGCTGCGCATTGTACCTTGGCTTGATTTCTTGCACCAATTGAACCTTGTACGCGTGCAAAGGCAGATCTTTTAACAAAATTCGTTGCACAGTGCTTCTGGAAATATTTAATTCTTGACCACGATGCCGAATGGAAGTGTTGGAGCCCTGCTGGTCCAACATACCCACAACAAAAAAGTAATTTTCACAGAATGGAAACCGCAAACTCGCTCAAATCTACACGAGCTACAAATCTAACTATCCGCTACAAATCCAACTAAATTCGGCAATTTATGCACAGTCAAGCGATGACTCATGTAATTTCTTCTGATCGATAGACATGTAGCACCCCACTCATAGCTATTACATCACCTCTTACGGTATAAAACGCAGTACATTTCGATCGATCGATATCATTCCCTTGGCGGATAGTTACCGCGCTCTACGCATCATTCCCTTGGTGGACAAGTACACGGCTATATATCATTTCCTTGGCGGATAGTTACCGCGACTACGCTTCATTATCAAGCATATATTGAGATGTCAACCACAACGGGCGAACCCGTCACCGCAGGACGTTTTAACGATTGATTGTTCTATCGACCGTGCAGTGAGCGTAGAAGACTTTGGACATAACAAATCCGACAACTAGCTACGCCACAACCCGTTAGAGACCAACGCCTTACCGCGAGTAGCCAGGTATGTTACCTGGCGGGCGGCACTCGCGCCCTAACTACCAATTGTGACCAGATTTCTCCGGTCTCTCGATTGGTTCCGAGTTCGAGGTCGCTTGCGCGGTCCTCTCCCTTACGAAGCGGAGAAACGGAGTTACCGAATCAGTCGCGGACCAAGGCGTCCTTTGCCCGACTCTGAACCGGGATCGGATGGACAATGGTCATTTCAATAGCAGTCGCCGTAAGGTAGACAACTACCCCCGCTCTATAGGAAACAATACAGTTCCCAGACTCCCCCGATTGTTAGTCGGAGAGCACAATCGATTGGCTTGCGCCGCTCGGTGCGCAGACCGTCCAGGAGCGCCAGAGGATTGATATCCCAGGGGAGACTGGTTGACCCAGTGTCCTACCCGGGCTCGCACCCCATGCGTGGAGGCCATCGGATGGGTGTTGACCTGTGAGTGTGACCGACCCTGAAACAGAATGGGTCTTCGTGGCCAACTCAGCAAGGGCCCATTAGCTCCCAAAGCTGCTCATTATCAAGCAGTACCTGCATTACCCGCGATACCGATCGTCAAGCCTCGCTCCTCGACTACACACTTCGGACACATTACTACGGCTTCACCTCGCGCCCACACTACTACACAACGGCGAAATCACAATCAAGGCGTTAAGAACTGGCGACTCACTTCAACCTTCTGATTAAATACTTCTACTTCGACATCCACGACTTTCATTCTTGGAGAAAACTTCACGATGAGACCCACCCTTCGCTCACAATCAATTGGAGTCTAGTGAAGGGTGGCAACTCTCACAGAAGTTCCTGGATTCTCGGCCACAGATTCCCTTACTGTGGCTACATTTTCGAGTGACCGACAAGAACGACGACGAACAATGATCTTCTGATCCATCAGCGTAAATTTGGTCTCAAATTTTGTAATTAAACACCTCACTGTTGATTCATTTGGCGCATTATTGCGACCGAAAACTTGACGTAATTGGCGAACTGTTTTCGCCAAACTTTCACCATATTTGTAATGTGTTTTTACAATAATTAAACATTGTTGGTTTGAATACTTCTCCATATTATTAAATCGCGTAGTCTGTATGTGACAACTGTCAAAAACCATCATCGTACAACTAGTAATAACAAAATGGCGACAAATTTAAATCCGGCGCTGTTGTTGAGACACTATTTATTAATTTTAACAAACGTATGCAAGTTATAATATTGTTAAAAAAACATTTGTAAACCAATGTATATTATATAAGAGTAAAATTTGAAATAGTTATATTTTTTAGTTATTTCTAATATTCATTTTTTTTTTCTAGTAATGTATGGCGCATAAACACTTTTAAAATGTTTTTTTTTTCTAAATACAAACGACAAATAAATACCAAAACAATTATTTTGATTTCATCTAATTATATTTGATTTAATCTACAAGCTTCATATTGATAAAATATAATTATAACCGTATTCGATTTATTTTATTTAATATATTTTCAACGTTTGACGAATTTTAATATACGGTAACTAGCTTTAAAGGACTGTTACGATATGCTTTATCGTATATTCTGAATGATACTCTACTGATACTGAGAGGGCATAACCGTTCCAGCTGCAAGTCAAATTCAACCGAGTTAAATACGATACTGTAATCCAGCAGTGAAAGAATGGTAATGATCATATCATACATAGCAATCAAAAGTCATCTTGACTAATAAAAGCGGTGCAATTTAATATGAAAGCCAGAGATTTTGGATGTCAGTATATTCTTGAGAAATTAAATGATTATTTTATTTTTAGTCAGATATCATGAGAAGATCATCTTCAAAGGTAGTATTTGTTTTATCTCTTACAACTACCCTAATTGAAATAATATAATTGAAATCCATGAAGCAGCACTGATACTTCATAACGGCAATATTGACGAAGATGTAAAATTTACAGTAATTGAGGTCGTTTTAGTCGTAGCTAATAGTAAATCTAATGATGGAATTACTGTCGTAACATTTTAGCATAAGATACGAAATTTAACACATTATGGTGTCAGAGGTCATTAGCAGTAAATGCATTAGAGATAACTGCGTGGGCTGGTTCTCGTTCTGACAACTTAGAAAACCTTCACGGGAATACAAGACGAATAATAAAATCCGAATCTATAACGACAGATACGGAATAACGATGGCAGGATGCATTTAGCCGCTATACTTCGCGGCTGACTCATAAATAACTAAACAGAACTTATAAACCAACGAAACCTAATAAATGACAATAGTTAAAAAGTAAAAATAATGCAATATAGTCAAGCAAAATAGCAAAAAATCTAAATAAATAGTCAAAGTGATGGAAAATTGCTGAAATAAAAGTAGTCCAACATAGACCAGTCAATAGATTCATAGTCAATAGACCAGAATTTAAATAGACCTTAAAGCACTGGCTCAAAAATAAATGTTACTACAGCGTGGATGACTTTTTAAACGACAATGATAAATAAATATTATAACGTATTCTTATTGTAATTCTCAGACATTTTAAATTTTAATCATTTATATTTCATTCTAGCTCAAAGCTGACAAACCTAAAATAGCCTAATAGCCTAATAATTCTACTCTGATAGCCTAATAATGATACATTTTATTTTATATATATTAATGGGAATTAAATATAATCATTTTCAGATAATAGTTCTAATTGTTATTTTTATTAATATGTCTAAAAATTAATACATTTCGCATTTGTTTTCCTTTAACTTGTGAAGTGGAATATATGTATATTTAATTATGGTGAAATAAATATTGAACGCCTTATAGGAAAACTATATAGTACCTATCCATTTTGTACGACCTACTTACAGTTCACAATAAAGAAACTATTATTATTTTCAATAGTTGTTGTTAAAATTAGAGGATATCGTTAACAGCGAAAAACAATTAAATTGATATTTTTATGAAATACATGCTACCAAGTTGATATAATTATATTATCATTGATTAAATACTTATAAAATATATCTAAAACTTGTGTCATGATAAAAAATAAAAATATATATAAAGTGGTATACAATCAGTACAATATCTTGTACTCATAATAACATTTACCGAGCAGTAGGCGTTTAATTAAAAAAAAATACAGAAACAGTATGGTAAAATGCTTACCATGACTCCGGTCCGTAGTGGTGTAGTGTGGCTGGGGCGGGAAAGCTTGATGGGCGGGACCACAGAAGCCCAGCAGCCCCAGAAGAGCCGCCCACCAACACCATATCATCACAGCGATGTCTGTGAACAAACAAACACAACGGAATATAGATCAAGTGCGACGATCATCGTGCATCGGTGGACAGGGTCCCATCGAAACAAATTGTTTAATTCGTTTGCGGGGGAACAAAAAATACGAAATGTCCAATAATATATTCTGTCCATCGAGTACGGGCTCTGTCAATTAACCTCGTTAAATGAGACGCTACTCATGAATATTGAAGAACAGCTGCTTTTTTTAATTAATAAAGAGATCACTAATGAGTTGTCGATTACATTAAGAATCACTCATTTGGAATTCATTGGTCCCATTTACATTATTATTCGTCGTTTATGATACCATTGGAATAATGTGATGAATTTACTCTAAAGATCAAGACACACTTTCGCTGCAAAAGTGAAAATTCATATAATTACAAAATAGTGATAATTATTGCAAATAAAAAATATTTTAGTTAATAATAACAAAATGACGTAAGTTTTTATTATGCAAAGAGAAAATATGAGAAGAAATCTCAAGGCCAATAACTTATTATATAATATTGGTGCTGCTATCCGTATAGGTAATTTATTTTATAAAAAATAATTATTGATGTCAGACATATTATATATGTTTTAAACCTTACATAAGTTATAATCACAAAAATGTTTACAATGCACTCTTTATAACATAAAAACATTAATAGAGAACTATATTCGAATGTAGGTTATTGAAAAACTGTTCGTTTCTCATGAAGTATGTAAGTACCTATTCCAAGACAAGTAGGTACGTGCAATTCAAAAATGGCTGAACAAACTTTAGCAACTTCAAAATTCAAGCTCCGTGGATTTTCATCATGAATTCCTTTCGCCATGGCGAAAGGGATTCATGTGTCATGACACATTCGTGTCATGACACATTTGTCATGACACAATGTGTCATGACACATTGTTTGTCATGACACATTCGAAACCGTGAAATATTTCAAAACGGTGAAACCCTAATCGTTTTGTCCATCTTTCATCACATATTGCGATTTGTTTTACTCTTTTTTAAATTTCTGGAATAATTATCGTAAACTTCACCATATTATCTTGCAAATGCCGTCACCCGGAACGGCTTCCCTGTTCACCTTCACGCGGTGGAAGTTGGCGCTCGTGGCCTGCCAGCTAAATCTCTGTTTCACCTTTTTAAAGATCTTGGTCTCTCCAGGAAAATAATGAACTCCTTTTTAGAAAAAATATCTAAAACCGCGATATCCGCATTTCAAATTTTATGGCTTCGAAGGGGGAGTAAATGGGTGGTAAGGTGCACGCTCACATGTGGCAAGACAGCTGTCCTAAACCTACCACAGCCGGTCGATAGTCTGGAATCCACTGCTCACCCCCCAGAAGTGTAATACACTATATGATGGGCCCGACATCGGTCGGTGAATTCAATGGCAGCTCCGTTTGTATTTTATTTATTTATTACCATATACGCTGGCAGCTTATTATATTTTCTCACCACCTTCGCTAGATGTAAGACATTGTTAGATTAAAAACAATTAGTCCACCAATTGTTCATATTAAACTAGTTTAAGAAGATCAATAAAGATAATTTAATTCTTTCATTTAATTTTTTTTTTGTTTACTGGAAGTTCTTAATTGTAGACATAAACAAACGAAGTCTTTAACTTCCAAGAAAAAAACATCAAACAGAGATCTCTCAATCTATTAAGAGTACTTCATCAAAATGAACACAATGAATCTGTCGACAGAATCCTGATTAACAGCTTCATGTTAATATCACAATAAAATATATGTCGTCCCTCCCAAAACGTATTTCCATAAATTGAAAAAATAATGCAATTCCATTGTATTAAATAGGTTTTTATGCGAACATAACAGCTTCTAAATTACGCAAAGGCGTTCACTGTCACATTCCCAGTTCATATCGGTGTCAGTAAGATGATATATTTTATCGTCTATTTTTTTTTGTCCGACTAAAATATGTGGATTACCGGGTTCTGAAGTCGTTGTCCCGTTTTTAAATATTGCGCCGTTCAAATTAATATGTTAATTTATCGATATTCGTTCCGATCGACTGTTACATAATAGGCAGTTTAATTTTAACTCGTCTATGTTTCGCGTTTCTATTTTTTTTTTGCAAGTCTAAACTTGGACTCGATTATTCTGAATGGCGGATGAGATTTTTGAACAAGTCTGGAGAGACTAGTGAGGCGCGAAATCGATTATCGTTTCGTTCGGCGTGGGCTTCGACGCGCACAATGAATAAGTAAGTAGGTATCTACATAATTACATAATATGGATTCTTTAAGGGGCAATCATATTATCGGACGCGTCCGTAAGCCGCGGATTATGGACGCAACTGAGCAGTATGCACAGTCGTTTGGTACACCGCTTGCCAGATCTCTATCGGACGTCCGAAGCTTCTAGGTCACGTCCGCGACTGACGTCCGATAATGTGCACGGCTCAATAGAAATTCATTACACAGATAACCTTTCAGTCGCGTTTATAAGCCGCGGCTGACGGACGCGTCCGATAATTATGTATTGACTATTTCTATTATTAAGTAGGCACATATTAATTATAGGCCTGGGCACATAGCCGACGGGGCGGGACGGCGACGCGACGCCAGCGTGACGTGATAGTTGTAATGTATTGAACTATAGAAAAGATGACACACAGCGCAGTCCCGCTCGGCGCGACGTTTGACGTCGCGTCACGTCGCCGCCGCGCCGGGCGCGATTACAAACGGAGCGCGGCGGGACGGTGATCGACGGGGCGCTGGCGGGGCGCTAGCACAGAGCTAAGCTTTGTATTGTATGGGATACGTATTTAGTAGTCACACAGAGAACGCGACGTCAGTGCGTCGCGCTCGGCGGGACGGTGCGTTTGTGTTTTTTTACAACTTTGACTGACGAAATCTTATTATTAAAAATGGATAACGACATTATCGAACGTCTTATAGAATGCGTTAGAAGAAACGTATTTCTATATTATTTATTTTTTCCTTTATTAAATTGTGTAATTCTTCAAAACATTCTTGCGACATTTTAAAGTAGGTATAGAACCTATCTTCATGGGATTCAAGTTCCCGGCAGAGTCTATGATATTCACCATATTGATGTCGCTTTTGGTTCACATCATGCACCCATATCCGTTTACGGTGTTTTTTTTTAGCTAACGCAAACAAAAGCAAGGCCGTTTCGACGTCTGAATCGCTTGACATTTTGTTTCAAAATGCTCGAGAAATCACGCCGAGGACGGCAGGACGGGCGGCCGGCGCGACGCCAAACTTGAGCGTCGCGCCCGCAGTGTGACATGTACGGCGCGCTGCTGCCCCGTCGGCGTCGCGTCGCCGTCACGCCCCGTCGGCTATGTGCCCAGGCCTTAAACCTTGACTATTTTTATTTGCAATATAATCACTAAGACATTTTATTTTACTTTTTGACAATCGTCCCATTTTTTTTTTGTTATTTTTTACGTTACATTTATTAATTTTATACTAAAAAAACTTATTTTTATCGGTATTATAAAGAATTAATTACTCTGTGTTTTTATGTGGTAAACTAAATGGTGAGACTCGATTTAATTCTTCAAAAATTCCATCTTTATTCTAACGAGTAACCTTTTATGTTTTTATTATTAATAGAAGAATTTGATCATATCACGGCCAAATGTAAATGTAATACAACTGTCTATACAACTATTTATTTATTTTATTTTATTTAGAGTAGGTATTACAAAATTTAACTAGTACATTTTACCATGTCACACTGTATGTAAATGAGGCAATAGCAGAAAACTGATTCTTATTGTGACTGAGACATGGTTATGACCGAAAGTCGCCTAACTAGGCCTGAGCCTGTTCTAAGGCAGACTTGAGCAATTTTCTTTGTGCATTATGATTACTATTTATTAACAATGCATATATTTCTAGACACAATCAAATAAAACTAATTATTAAAATAGTCTACAAAAAATTAAATTAAAAATAGAAAATTCAAATCTTTTTAAAATAAAAATAAAATAAAATAAAACTAAATCTAATCCAAATAATAAATAAAACAAAATTAACATTAGAATAATCAGAATTAATAAAAATGCAAATTGATTGTCACTTTTTAAAATATCAATTGCTTAATAGAAATGAAAAATTTTAGAATGATATAATGTCGTATTTTTGTCAATTTATAGAAATGGAAAGTATCTCAATATTTAATGTTAAAATTATGTAAATTAAATTAAATTAAAACTAATTAAAGTAGTGCTAAATAATAATAATAATAATCATCAGAAATATAAATATATAAACTTAAATCAAACAAATAATCGTAAAATATAATTAAAATGGAATTGTAATCAAATACGTAATTAAATTAAATGAAATAAAATAAAATAAAATAATGAATAGGTACAAATTGTTGAAAAATTCAAATATAAAAAAAAAACGTATGTTTAAATATTCTTATCGCAATTATTAACTAAATAATTATCTTTAATTCATTCTGAATGTGTTGGTTTTCCTCTTTTAAAAACCATGCTGTCAATAGTTTTTTAAAATGTTTCCCATTTTCTTCAGTTTTAATGTTTTCCGGAAGGGCGTTGAAAAATCTTGAGGCACAAAATCGAAATGATCGTTGTCCAAACGTGGTTTTCATTTTGGGTATCATTACATTCCCATTACAGGAGTTTCTAGTATTGATTATTTTTTGGGTAGCGATCAATTTTGTATTAAATTTTAAATATGATAATGCAGTTTTTAAATATAATTGTATAGTATCCAGAACCTCGTACTCCTTAAAAAGTGCTTTTGAAGGATATCGATACGGTTTCCGCGAAACAATTTTTAAAATGCATTTTTGTGCAACATTCAGGGGAGATATGATGGTTTGTGCGCATCCACCCCAGCCAATTATCCCATAACACAGAAGGCTTTGACAAAGAGCATAGTAAACGCTTTTTAGCGTTCTTGGACTAAAGACATTCCTCACCTCTTTACAGACATAAGCCAATATTCTGATTTTCTGATTTTGCCAATTTTCTGATTTATTGTCCTAAAAACTATGTATTAGTTTTTAGGACAATAAATTATTTGATTTGATTTGATTTGATGTTTGCCCCTTTACCCTCCATGTACGAGGTGGGGTATAACTAACGAGACTATAAGTCCCGCTTTAGGCGGGACAGTCCCGCTTTCAGGCTGTCTGTCCCGCTGTCCCTAGCGAGAGCAAAAATGTCCCGCTTTCGCAAAAACACTAAAAGATAATTTAAGCCCAAAAGATGACAAAATCACAAGCTGTAATTCTGAGAATGTTGCTGCTGAAGACCGTTGGGTGGAGTTGTTCAAACACTTCCGTGATAACAATCTTAACTGTACTAACTTCCGTATAAATATTGAGTTCGTTCTATGTCTGCCTGGAAGTAACGCACCTGTCGAAAGAGTTTTTCCTCTAACGAATAAAACATGGACAAGCGAAAAAACACAGTTAAGAGTCGCAGTTTTGAAAGCCATTTTGCTTACCAAGACTAACATTAATAAATCATGTAATCAGCTCCATTCTTACTTAATGACTAGACCCGATATTTTGAAACAAATTTGCTCCTCCGGCAAATATAAAACAACGGCGTAGATATCTACTTATTGTTAGTAAACAAGTTATCATGTTTTTCATTGTTGAATTAAAAGTAGTAAAAGTCCAACAAGTTTTTTTTCTACAAAATTCTACAGGCGTCCCGCTTTGACGAAAAAAAAATTATCACGTTAGGTATAACACACTCAGTACACTAACACACTGGGAGCTAATGGGCCCCTTTTGTAGTTTGGTCACTAAGATCCATGAGTTCAGGGTCGGTCATACTCACGGGTCAACACCCATCCGGCGGCCTCCACTCAGAAGTGCGAGCCAGGGTAGGACTCTAGCCATCGAGGCAGTTTTCCTTAGGAGTCAACCTTCGGGCGCTCCTGGGCGGTTTTCGCAACGTGCGGTATCATCCAATCGATTGTGCATTCTGACCGACAGCCGGGGGAGTTTGGAAACAGTACTGTCT
The DNA here is from genome assembly GCA_944548615.1 of Micropterix aruncella. Taxonomy (NCBI): domain Eukaryota; kingdom Metazoa; phylum Arthropoda; class Insecta; order Lepidoptera; family Micropterigidae; genus Micropterix; species Micropterix aruncella. The sequence goes on along the minus strand of OX155957.1, from coordinate 36,188,366 downwards.
CCTATAGAGCGGGGGTGGTTGCGGACCATACGGCGGCTGCTCTTGAAACGACCATCGGCCATCCGATCCTGGGTGAACAGCCGGGCAAAGGACGCTGTGGTCCGCGATAGATTTGGTAAACACCGTTTCACCGGTTCGTAAGGGAGAGGACCGCGCAAGCGACCTCGAACTCGTAACCAATCGAGAGACCAGGGTAATCTGGTCACAATTGGAAGTAAGGGCGTGAGTGTCGGCCCGCCGGGTAACATTCCTGGCTATCTCGCGGTTAAGGCGTTGGCCTCTTACGGGCTTGTGGCGTAGCTGGACGTTGGACTGTTTCGTCCTCAAGTCTTCTACGTTCACTCCAGGGAGATAGAACGACTAATCGTTAAAACTTCCTGAGGTGACGGGCTCGCCCGCTGTAGTCGACAACCCAAGTTGTCTCCTACAGAGGGGAGCTAATGGGCCCTGTTGGAGTTCGCCACGAAGACCTATTTGTTCAAGGTCGATCACACTCACGGGTCAACACCCATCCGGCGGCCTCCACGAATAAGGCGCGAGCCCGTGCAGAACTATGGCCTGAGGGCTAGTTTCTCCCAGAAGTCAATCTTCTGTTGCTCCTGGACGGTTTGCGCACCGTGCGGCGTCAGCCAATCGATTGTGCATTCTGACTAATTCTCAGAGGAGTCTGGAAACAGTACTGTCTCCTATAGAGCGAGGGTAGTTGTTCACCTTACGGCGACTGTTCTTGAAACGACCATCGACTACCCGATTTCACGTGAACAACCGGGCAAATGATGCCGTGGTCTGCGATAGATTCTGTAGACACCGTTTCACCGCTATGTAAGAAAGAGAACCGCGCAAGCGACCTCGAACCTGTAACCAGCCATGAGACCGGAGTAATCTGGTTGCAATTGAAAGTCAGATAGCGAGTGTTGGTCCACTGGGTGATACACCTGGCTATCCCGCGGTAAAGCGTTAGCTTCTTACGGGCGTGTGGCGTAACTGAATGTAACATGCGTATTTTTTTTTACGCTAAAGTGATTTAATATATCGAAGACGTAATTCCTAATAAAACCTCGTTTATCAAATAGGTAGTATTTTATTACCTTAATACGGCATTGCGATCAAGATAAATACAAATATTCAAGTACATTTAATAGGAATAACAAAGGCATTGTTTTTAAAAAATATTTTGATGTTTTTTTTTTAAATGATTACTTGTTATTATTTTTGTTTTTTAACTTGTTTTTCATTTCGAATATTTAGATTTTTAATTTTTATTTTGTGATTTATTTGATTTCAATATTTTATTTAATTTCATTAAATAGTGGTATCAATAATAGGTGTGTCATGAAAACCATGTTAAGAGATATTCTGATGATACGCGAAATTTGCAGCGTTTATATTTTATTACACAGAATTATTTGTCTATTTTCAGTTTCAGATTCAATTTGTTATTTTTTGTCTGTATCTTTCAGTAATTTTGTTATTTTTTGTCTATTTTTTGTATTGACAGCTGCAAATAAATCAGTTATTATTATTATACTGAATGTCATTTCCGAGTAACATTAACTCAAGGGATACATACTGACTTTAATTTTCATTAATTTTCATATTTAAAAAGGGAAATATAGTAAAATTTAATGGTAACTCGGAAAGAATTCGAAAATTCATATTCATATTTATAATTACCGCAATAGACTTTATTTATTTAAGAATTAATTACTATAAAACATTGATTTGCTTACAAAAATAACAGGAACCGAATGGTAAAACCTTAACCTTTTGCTTATTTGATTCTGTCACCCAACTGGGACTAGCCCGTTCTAGGGTGGACAGGACTCTAATTTTACAATAAATTATGTAGAAGTTTTATTAAAATGCTCATAAAACTAAATTGCCCTAAAATGTGATCCTCAAAAAAAAACAATCAAGTACAGTGAGACAATCAGAATTGACATAAAACTATATTGACGTAAAGAGTAAGATAAATCTATGAAAAAAAAAAGTCAATAAGTTTCACCCGCGTGGTGATGGAAAATTGTGATAATGATGATAGAAAACCATATATCTTTATAAATTATAGACTATGTGTTATTCTGATGTGTAAGCTATATTATTGTAAAGTTTCATCAAAATCCATTCAGTAGTTTTTGCGTGAAAGAGTAACAAACATCCGTACATACATACAAACTTTCGCGTTTATAATATTATTAGGATTAGGATATGTTGAAAAAAAAAAAGTACAATTCATTGTCAAAACAATATAATATAACAACAAAATTAATTGGTAATTAGTTGAATGTTAAAATATAATCAACATACATACTAAATAGATATCTAGATAGATAGATATTTTTATTTAGAACACAAATTACTATTCATAATAGATATACGTACAACTTTAATAGGTCTACCTTAACTGCAATAGGTCTATATAACTATTAACTATTCAAAATTATCGTCTACGGAATTAAAATTATTTTGTGGTAGAAACATTTTGGCGGGTGTTTAATCCCTTCAATGTTACTTACCCTACTCACTAAAGTTACCACTAAACTACTCACTAAATTTAACAATTTATTATGTATATGTTTTATGCTATCTGCTACATTGGTGACAGGCACTTAAAACGTTATTGGTGCGGTTGCCAACAGAGAGGTGCTTTTTTCGGCGATATCAATGGCAAATTAGCGTCTCGGCGGCAACCGTGTCACTGTGTCAGATGCAGCATGAAAAAAACGACTGGCTTCAAAGGAGAGCGAATGCAAGTAGGTAGAACAGGAAGGAAACTCGTCACTCGGTGCTCGCCTCATTTCTGTAAGTAGCGGATGTCCAGAAAAAATAAACAACCAAGAAAAATCATTACAATTATGCTGATTTCTGAGCGGACTCCAAACTCGTAATCTGCATTAAACAAATGGGGAAGCAAACAAATGGGGAAGCAAGGCTTTCTGATGCGACAGGCGTTGAGAGTCTCTTAGTTGTATTTTGGATCGTGAGCTATTATTATTTTGTCCCAGCTTCGACGGTTTAGCGAAGGCTGAAGTGGATGGAATCTGGCAATGAAAAGTCTGAATTGGGAAGACCAACGGAAAACTATTATCCGGAAAGGAGCAAGATTCTTAAATGCTGATACAAGTCAAGAGCGATAGTCAATTTCACGTAAGCCGTCTTAAAAGTCATACAAAATAATTGCACAAAAATGTTCACACCACATATTCACTCCTCCCTTAAAATCACAATCTTTATTAAAATACATCATCAAAATTAAATATCAACGTTTACGAAATTACCATTACGTAAAAGAAAATTGTGTTATGTTGGAGGTAGCTCTCACATCTAATTGCTTTCCTAGCGATTACAACAGCTTCCATGAGATAACATACAAAAACTGGGAGTAACTTACCACGTTCAATTTAGCTATCAATTATCCTGGGGAAGTACAGAAACTTTTTTATAAGGTTTCTATACTGGAAATGGATATCCATTCTTATATCCTACCGATTTCATTTTAGGAGTAGTCGGATATACCTAACTTGAATACGTTAACACTGTGATATGTTCTAACTGATAAGAGAGTGGTGAGTAACATGACTATTCTGCGGAAATTTGGTCTGTTCGTACCCGATAACCATTAGCGGGCGAGGGGACATAAACTACTCGTTAGGCGGCATGCGCGCAACTAACATCATCCAGGTGAGGATGGCTACTCGATTTACTAGCCACTTGAACGCAATGCAAGCGGTAGATCCGCACTTTGATTTGTTTACGGCAAATCCCAGTAAATTTAGGGTTATGGCTATAGAAGTAGAAATACATTTATTGTCGGAATTATGGTGTAAAATTTATGGTGATATTTCATGACATTGCGTCTCTCATAATTCCCTGTTATCGAAAAAAAAATACCTTTTTTTCCTAATAATATCTAACAAATTATATTAATTACAATAAAACGAAATTAGAATAAAACAAAATAATAAATATTAAAACATCGAAATATAAATTAAAATAGCTTGAAATAACATAATGTTTTAGAAAAGTCTATAATATGAAATAACTGAAACAGGCAGAATTATGTATATCGGTACCAAACTTATATACAGAAGAAAAAAAAATAATCAATATTCTCAACAAAAAAAAATATAACAAAAATAAAAATATCTAATTTCACGTTTAAAATAGAATAAAAGTATATGGATATATTAAAAAAGTATATGGACGTTTAAAATAGAATAAAAGAAATGAATATAAAATAAATTTGAATTCTTTTCATTTACTTCATACATATTTCTTTTCTTTTAATTTAATTTCTAACGACATTTTCATTGTCGTTAGAAATTATCCTTAATAAAATTCTTTCCAAATAATGCAATATTCACAGAATAATACGAAATTAATATATTCAGAAATAAATTAAAATATTATTTTTATCGTCTGAAAATCGTTAGTTTAATAAATATTGTTATTATTTTTATTGAGGCCGGTGTAATTTGTTTTTATGCGACGAATAAGTTGTAAGTTGATATGTTGTTTATGTTTGCGAATAAATAAAATCACGATGAAATAAAATGAAATCAATATGGAATTACAAAAACATTGTATTTCGACGACTCACCCCATACTTACACCTGTGCAGAGCGGCGATTCACTTAATTAGTACCATATATAAATCTTACGTTTTTCTCATTATATAGTCTAGCGTTAAAACTTTATCAAGTCGATAATATAAAATAAAAATTAAAACGATTCGGTACAGTACTAAAGAGCGATTGTATCGCAGCACGATATCTTATACTCGCGCACCGAATGGTGCTGCCAGCCAATGATGTAATTGGATCTAATTAACAGTTCTTTAACACATTAAATGGTCCGGAACGAATCGTAAAGAAACAGAAGAAGCAGGTTTGGTGAATGAAATACTTAATGAAAAATTCGACTCCTATTCTAATCTTTCGATAAGAAACCAGGTTTTGTTATTTATGTTCAAACGAAGAATGTCGTACGTTATGTCATCTAAGCAAACCTCAAAAAGTCATCTATTTTTAAACAAAAATGTTCTGCCATGTAACCACAACGATCCTTCTTCCTAAAGTGTTTAGCTTGTACCTTGAGAAACAATAATTAGAAATTTTAGCAACGTTACAATTTTTTACGACCATTTTTTTTTATTTTGATTTGTTGAGTGGGGCTTTTCTAAGGTCTTGTAACACTGCGACCATTGCTGATCTATTGTGTTCGCCACCTACTATAGTTCTGCGCTAAGCCTTGTGTCATTTAAGAACCGCAGCAGGCTTTTGGCGCCAGATTGTTTTACCTCCTCAGGTTGGAGGTAATGACCACCCAAGCGGGTGTATCTTTTACGCATCAGCGGGCCACACTCGCACATGAGGTACTGGGGAGTTTCCTCTGCTCCTTGGCAGAACCAGCACATTTTTGTGTCTCTGAGATTGAGGTTGAACATGTTTTACGACCATGCCAATTTGAACAGATTATTCGAAAGAAACTATTTGTATTTTCACAAGCTTTTATTTACTTTGTAATGTTTGTTAGTGTGTATGTATGTTTGTTTAGGTCAAATCTTGCAAACTGAATTAGAACCACTTCCTCTTATTCTATTAAATTGACATTTTACTTGTTGGTTCAGTTCTGACGACAATGCATTTTTGTGGTGAGCATGACCTGATTCTACACCCAGGATCGGCTTCTGACGAGGATACTCTTCCACGGTCGAAGCACGGACACACAATTTTGTATACGCATTCAATTATGTTAGCCCGTTGGCTGCTGCACCCAGGGTCGGCTCCCGACGAAGGGACTCCTTAACGGTCTACAGCACAGAAACTAAATATTGTATAACCATTCAATTATGACAGCCCGTTTTAAGTTTCATCGCAATAGGGCTGCTGCACCCAGAGTTGGCTTCCAACGAAAGGACTCCTCAACGGTCAACAGCACAAACATTTAGTATGGCATTCAATTCTGTATAGCATTTAATTATGACAGCCCGTTCCACTATAACATGTCTGCTGCATTCAAGGTTATTTTAATAAAAGCTTGTTTCAAAAATGTGTTTTTACTTTAACTTATTTGTATGATTTTTTTTTTCATCTACAAAAGTAATTCTTTTATAGCAAATATTAATATCTCTCTGAGTAGGAGAACCTAAATTACATTGAATGATTTCTGATTATTGTAAAAAATATTGGGTCACTTTTTGTGTGGAAACATCTTTCGAGAACGACTTTTCAGGACAACTTTTTATTCGACGACTTAATTTTATTTCGGCTCAACTAACATTTTACACGAAGACGCAAAAATCAATTGAAATAGAAATAGAAATAGAAATATATTTATTGTCCGAAATTGTGGTGGTACATTGATGGTGATAATGCGTAAAACTATGTCTCTCACAACTACCTGTTATTATAACAGATTGCCAAATTTACTTATCTGCTAATTACATATAATATCTTAATATAAAATCGAAGACTATCGCGGTTGTTTGACATTATAAATAGGATAGAAAACGAAATTTACCGCGTGAAATTTGTAGCACCCGACGTTTCGGTGACGTTGCAGCCGCCGTTGTCCAGGGTAGACTGGACAACGTCTATAATATCTAAATCAATTGGTTTGCCTATAATATCTAAATCAATTCAATAATAATTCGTAATGTTCATTGAATGGCCTAAAATAACATTTAAAAGAGAAATATAACATGAAAATATAACATGAAATATAATATTAAAATAAAATAAAAACCTAAGAGCGGGTATATCATGCTCTTTCGGCAGGCAATATACGATTTCTGTTGGTACATACCACCTCGATACAGGTTATTCCTAGTGAGGTGGTAAACCACAAACTATCATTTCTGAATCTCTTTCCGAGTTAGGTAAATTAAAAAACTGTTTAATTAATTATGAAATATTAGGCTAAGAGAATGTTTTTGTAATTAAATGTATTTTTATGGACTTAAATAAATAAATAAATAAAAAATAAAAAAATCTAAACAGACCGGATAAGTAGCACTAACAGTAGAAGACAAAAATAATTCACCAATAATATAAAAAATAAAGAAAAAAAAACTAAATCAAGGAATAATCAAAAATCCGCCTATAAATACGAAATGTATATAATGTGTAACTTCCTAATTGAATTATTGTAAAAAGAAAATGGAAATGAAAATGCCCTGTGTAACCCTTCCATTACGGAGTTTATTACTGAAACCTTTGGTCGCGCCATTGACTATATGGTATTAGATTGCTCAACTCCATAGTACGATTTCGCAACCCTTTTGCGCCAGCGAAACGCAGGTGGCGCTGATAGCATTGACGGCGAAGCTAATAACAATTTATTAAACCATCTATGATATCATTGGTAATTAATGTTTTTTAATGCTTCTATTAGCTTGGCCTGTATGTATGTATCTATCTATCAATGTAGCGGAATCGTTTAAGTTAATTTTCACTAACTTCTTAGCTAACGTTTGAATAATTTAAAATTTTGCTCATGAAATAAGGACCGATGATAATGGAATAATTTCATAATTTTGACCTAATGTCCTGACCAGGAGCATCAGGATAAAAACAAAAAAATACCGATTTTACAGGTTAGACATATAACCGAACATGGAATGACAGTAAATATTGGCCTTCTTTATAAATACAATAATAGTATAAAAAAACAAAAAGGACAAAAAAATATTAAAAAAAAACTAAAAAACACGCTTTATGTAAACTAAAAATTTAAAAAAAATAAATAAAAATATATTGTTGAACAGCGACAGAAAGTACCCTAACCGAACATATAATAGACAAATGATTATAAATAAGTTTAAAACGGGAATAAAGTTGATGACAAAAAAAAATGTTTTAATTTTGGAAAGCGTGGGGTGCTTGATATCAATTGTTATAATAAATGTTTCATTGGTAACTATTTGTAAGTATAGGATTACTATAGAAATAATGTAGAAAACATCTCACTCTTTTTAAAACATTTCTTTTTTGTCAATAATGGGTCACTAACAAAAAAAAATATTGTGGATCAATTAATAGATTAATTAAATACTTAATACAAAATGGTTGGTCTTTATTTTTTACAAGCTATATATTAATTTGCAATGTTCGTATGTAAGTTGTCCGTTTCAAAATTTGCAAACAGTTTGTCAAACATTTACTAGTATTCGATTGAGCTAAAATTTGGTGCTTATGTAAGTTCAGTGACAATGCAATAATATGGTAACATCGAGCTGATTTTATGATGGAGCCGGAATGTAGGGACCAGGAACTCCCTGATGGAAAATGGTAGGATAGTCGAATTTCGGCTAGTACGTTTTGTTATCATGTGTACTTTCCATTACACACGATGATGAGGGTCTAAAGATGGAGCCGGAAGATTGCCACTGGAACTCCCTAATGGAAAGTGCTAAGATAGTCGAGTTTGGGCTCGTATGTTTTGTTGTCATGAGTAATTATATTACACATGACGACGAAGGACTGAAGATGGAGCCGGAAGATTGTCACTGGAACTCCCTGATGGAAACTGTTAAGATATTTGAGTTTGGGCTCGTTTGTTTTGTACATATTATGACGAGGGACTGGTGATAGAGCCGGAAGATTGCCACTGGAACTCCCTAATGGAAAGTGTCAAGATAGTCGATTTCGGGCTCGTTTGTTTTATTGTCTTGAGTACATCCCATTACACATGATGACGAGGGTCTAAAGATGGAGCCGGAAGATTGCAACTAGAACTCCCTGATGGAAAGTGTAAAGATAGTCGAGTTTGGGCTCGTTTGTTTTGTTGTCATGAGTACTTTCTATTACACATGATGACGAGGGACTAAATATGGCGCCGGTAGATTGCTACTGGAACTTCCTGTTGGAAAGTAAAGCTAGTTTGTAAAAATCCTTTTTATTTTTAAATTATTTCATTAAATAACTTCATAGGTGAGGACAAAGCGTGACATTCGATCGGTTGGCATCCCTGCTGTCACTCACCTCGGCACTTGCCACTGCCTCAATACTAGTATTATCGCTCCATGTCGTTTCGAAGAAAATATCTTACAATGACGTTCTTTAATTGGAAAGCTGAAACGAATTTATACGGCATTAATAAGAATTTGAGCTACATTTCCGCTCGCAGCTCTGTTTATAATGCCGTAAGTGGCTTAACAATCCACGGCGCTGCGGCGAGACAGTTTCACTTCCCATTCACGTCCATCGAGATACATTCAATCAGACAATATCATACCGCCGCAATAAAGTACGCCAAATTAGAGTAAGTCCTACTAGCACATCAATCTATAGAATAGAATAGAATTGACTATTCAAGCTTAACTGTGTGTGTGTTGATAATATAGGGTAATAGATTGCTTATTTCCGTACTATGATTTGGCAGCTTGGATTTTACTACGAAACCCAGCGTGTAGATGACGCGAAGAAACCAGAAATTCGTGATTTAACAGATATAGACACCGCGAGGCTGGTTTACTTCAGCTATTTTCACAGCGTGATGTCGTATGGTATCTTGCTGTGGGGTCATGCCGCTGACGCTGATAAAATATGTATACTACAGAAACGAGCCATCCGCGCTATTTATAAAGTAGGTGCTAGACAGTCGTTACGCGGAAAATTCAAAGAAATCAATATTTTGACACTTGCATCTCATTACATCTATGAAAACTTAATATATGTGCATAAAAATAAAGAACTGTTTTAAAAAACTCTGATAGGCATGATGTCAATACTAGAAAGAAAAATGAACTTGCTGACCATAAAAGTCGACTCTCCAAAACCACAAAATCATTCAAGGGGCAATGTATACGCTTCTACAATAAAGTCCCAGAAAACATGCAAAATTTGTCTGTGATACAATTTAAGTCATTTATTAAGAAGAAGCTGTGCTCAAAGGGCTACTATAAAAAAATGATTATCTAGACGACAAAGACCCTTGGAAATAAAATGGTTACCTCGATGATTTATAGCACGTTATATGTCACAATAATTTGTTATAATGTCACAATAATTTAATTTTTATATCATTTATGTATGTTTGTATGCATTATTGACGTAAAAAAGTTACGATTTCGTACTATTTTGAATAAAAAACTTAGAGCCTTTTGCTCCAAGTTTTTTTTTTATCATTGCTGATCTATTGTGTTCGCCACCTACTATAGTTCAGCACTAAGCCTCTAGTCATTTAAGAACCGCAACAGGCTTTTCGCGCCAGATTGTTTTACCTCCTCAGGTTGGAGGTAATGACCACCCAAGTGGGTGTATCTTTGACGCATCAACGGGCCACACTCGCACATGAAGTGCAGGGGAGTTTCCTCTGCTCCTTGGCAGAACCTGCACATTTTCGTTTCCCGGAAGCTTAGAGTTGTACATGTGTTTGTTGAGTCCACAATGCCACAATGAACTATTCCTTGGAACCAAAGAAATTAAAAACTGGCAGGCATAGCTATGTTAGACATAGGTATGTTAAAGGTTTCGTCAATTTCAGGTAGTACTTGTACTCGAGTTTGTTCAAAAGATATTCCATCTTTGTTTAGTACTCGTCTTATCATACTCATCTAAATAAGGGAAACTGATAATACAGTACTGGACAATACTTGGGTAATGTTCAATACTTGACTATAGATTCGAGGGAAAGACTTGTGAAAACCGATTTAACGGCCGTACTCACAGTCAATACTCAAGTCGACCTTTAGAAAACCCCCACTCGAGTGACCCTGAAGTTGAAGAAAACCACCCACAAATTTGGTAATCATTTTCGCCACTAAAATACTCCCTATAGTGAGTAGATACTTTAAATGCCCTCAAGCAATTGTATTAATTTCTACATTGGTTCTACTTTTTCTATTTCTTTCCCATTACATGATCTAGATAATTTTCGTTGTCTTTGAAAATAATTGTTGTACTCTATTATTGGCCAGATGCCCTATATTTTCGCAAGAGTGTTTGCGAAAGACATTTGACTAAACGTATTTTCTTATCTACTTTATCTATGCGTTTGGTGATATTTGCTTCTAATTCTTGCCTAACATCGTCTTTGTTTGTTGACCGAATGATTCTTGTGAATATAAACCGTATTGTTTACAGCTGAAAATAAAGCATCCGGCCGTAGGTAATGGGTCGTACTAACTAGAGGTTAATAACAAACACGTTACAAAGCTCAGTGGCGTACAGGTTAGGTCGCTTGCTCTTACATCGTAAGGTTCCGGGATCGATTCCCGGCAGGGTCACCATTTTCCGTTGGGATACAAAATAGCGGAATCGCATTTCAATTCTGTCGATCGAATGCAATACATTCGCACTTACACACATACATACACACACTTACATTCGTTACACGCACACATACACATAAACACTTTATGGCAGGGCTTGCTGTAAGAGATTGCCATATGACAATATTTATGTCATATGACACAGTTTGTATTTCACAATAGAGTAGAAACAAACAAACAAACAAGAAACAACGACATTATCTTCGCTAAAGATTTAATGCTCTATGAACTAAGAAAACGTCTCCTTGGCGACGCTGAAACAATTTTTAATTAACCATGTCAAGTGGGAGAACCTAACCTATTGTAATCTCTCGTGGACGCGGCACTTGTACAGCAGAATAATACAGATCGTCTTCAACAGTAAACCAAGATTTTTTACAACTTCAGAGTACTGCTAAAGTAACCGAAGAACATGATGAAATACTCATTCAACAAAACAATTGTCATCGTACGACTTGACAAACTGATTAAAAAGACATATTGATCTTTCACAAAGTAGTCCAAGATAAATATTTCAATAACTAAGAGCTTATATGACTTCAATGTCAAGGACACTCCACAGACTTACTCTGAAATTTATCCAATTGAAAATTCGATAAAGTGTCCAAAATTCGATAGACAAAGTCAAAGCTTATAATTCGAATACAACTTCCGGACCCACACATTATTAAATACTACGAGAATTTCATGGATTTATAGATGTAATAATCCTAGAAGCTTTTGCCGATAATGGAGAACTTCATACTTGTTGAAAAATCAATACTGTGTTTACATTAGCTCAAGTATAAGTTGTAATAGCCAATATATGCATTTTTGAAAATGATAACATGTTCACATTAATGTGCACACTGCTATAGTAGCCACTTGCTATAGTAGCCACTTGAGTCAGTTACTTAAGTGCGTCCTCAAGTGAGACGTCTTTCATATACTTTTGTATTTATAGACAAAATTAAAGTGTAGAGCGCGTTAAAATATCTCATATTTCTAAAGTATTCAACTGCCATTTGTAATGCTTTTTATGTGCGTTAAACTCACATTTCACGGCTATATGAATATATCACCCTCGACTATATTAAATACGCAATTGGAATAGGTATCACGATATAGGTTCACCTAAAGCGATCCGATATCCACCTTTGTCAATTGTGAGTGCAGACTTGTAAAGGATATTCGAGTTTGTATTATATTCGCCAAAAAGGCTTACATCAAAGCGCCCTTTGGCTCTAAATTTGGAGAATCAATTTGGCGTAACAATCAGTTACGGGCGCCTAGAGGGCCTTAAATATATGTATGTGATATAAATTCAAAGAAAAGTTGAGCTTTTAATATAGCTATACTGAGACCATAATTTGAATTGAGCTAAATTATTAAACGTAATAGATAAAAAAAAGAACATTGAAATCTTATTTCGTTCTTTGGCGGTGAGTTTTTTAAATGCTACTGTAAGTTTTTTCATGAAGCGTAGTGGTAAAAGCTTGTAAAATTAGCAATATTATTATATGCCACAATTTACGTTTATTTATTTGAAGCAATTCACTAATAATATAACAATTAAAAACATCAACAAAAATAAACTGTTACTAAATTACTTAATCCACAGCAAGAAATTAAACTCAATTATTATATGATGTTTACCATCCGATGTCGACTAACTAAGCAATGCTTGCATTTGAGCGGACATTATATAAACACAGAGTTATATAAATTAGTGTTACGTTAAAAAAATTGAAGATTAGGAGCATTTTTTTTTCATAAATAGAATAGAATATTTTATTTCATAAATATATAAAAAAAGATTACAGCAACGAAAATTTAAAAATAAAAAATTACCAAAAGTTTTTTTAAATTATTAATATTTTTCAAGGTCAATTAATAGTAATTATCAATGTCATTGTCAAATATTCAATGTCAATAATTCATAATAAAGAATCATTCAATAAAAGTAATATCAATAATAAATGAATAATTTAAAGAAAATAACATCATTTTTAAACAATAGGGTTAGAAGTCTAAGACAATGTTATTAAAACTGTGAGTTTAACGCACATAGTAGTAGTAGTAGTAGTAGATGGAGTGGGGGGCTTGTTTCCAGCCCTTGATGTCACCTAGATCTGTAAGGTCTTTTGTAACTACCCACTGTGTGGTTAGGTCAATTGTCAGCTAGTAGCCCGGTACTTCTTACCAGACTAAGTAGGTCACTGACCTTCAAGTTGGGCAGATCGCTGGGTTCGAGAAAGGCTCGTCCCAGTAAACTGTGTCTTTTGGCGGCGAGCCCTGGACAGCGGCCAACAATGTGTATGCTGTCTTCAGGTTCCTCGCCACATATTCGGCAATCCTTGCTCTCAGTCAAGCCAAGGTTGAATAGATGAGCTCTAAGGGTCGTGTGTCCGGTGAGGAGACCGATAGTGGTTCTAAGGTTCTTCTTGCTCATGTCAAGTAGGGCCTTGGTTTTCTTCTGTAGTGGTTGCTCCATCGTGGCTTTTGCCTGGCGACATCCCTGACTCTGTTTCCAGGAAGCCCGATGTTCCTGCTCCAAGCAGTCCCTGATGATTTTCTTACCTGTAGCGAAGGGGACCCCTACAGCTGGCTCCACTGGGCAATCCAGTGTGCCCAGTTTTGCCAGTCTATCGGCCTCTTCGTTTCCGGGTATGCCTTGGTGACCCGGTATCCACATTAGGGTGATTTTGTTGGATTTTCCCAATTTGTTGCAACGCACATAAAAAGCATTACAAATGGCAATTGAATACTTTAGAAATATAAGATATTTTAACGCGCTCGCCACTCTAATTTTGTCTATAAATACAAAAATATATGAAAGACGTCGCTTTTTAGGGCGCACTCAAGCAACTGACAAGTGGCTACTCTAACAGACAGAATTGTGCACATTAATGTGAACATATTATCATTTTCAAAAATGGATATATTGGCTAATAAAACCTTTACTTGAGCTAATGTAAACACAGTATTGATGGTTCATCAAGTATGAAGTTCTCCATTATCGTGAAAGACTTCTTGGAGTATTGCATCATTAAATCCATGAGATTCTCGTAGTATATAATAATGTGTATATAATAATGTGTGGGTCCGGAAGTTGTATTTGAATTATCAGCTTTGACTTTGTCTATCGAATTCTGGCCACTTTATCGAATTATCAATTGGATATATTTCAGGTTAAGTCCGTGGAGTGTCCTTGACGTTGAAGTCATATAAGCTCTTAGTTACTGAAATAATTATCTTGGACTACTTTGTGAAAGATCAATATATCTTTTGAATCAGTTTGTCAAGTCGTACGAGCATTTTTTCGAGTTCTCTTTTTATTTCTGACACATCTAATGGAGTTACAGGTGACAAAAAGCTACAAATAGTTTATTTAACCCAAATTGAACTTAGAAATGAAAAAAAGCAACAGTAATTTTAAAGCGATCTTTCACCAAATTTAGCCATGTGCTGTAAGTATATAAAGTAATAAACATAAGATTATATGTATACTGTATAAATAAATTCCATTGACAATTTATGGGCTATGTGCAAGTCCAGGCGTCGAGTGAGCTCTGGCGCGGATGCTATATCTCCCCAGATTTTTTTTAATATTAGATGGTTTATAGATTCAAAGGCTTTTGATAGGTCACAGAACACGCTTAGTAGAGTGCTAATGGCCGCAGTTGTAGACATGTGTTTTCTAAAGCTGAACTGGTTTTTCGTTATAACATCATAGTTATCCAGTAATACAGATATTCTGTAGTAGATGATTTCTTCAAGAATCTCAGAGAAACAGGGCAAAAGCGATATTGGCCTGTAATTTGTTACTTCATTTTTACACCACTCCTTTTAACAGTCTTTCTATACGACTACCCAACAAAAAAGGAGTGTAATATATTTAGGTTTCATCTGTGTATGTATGTTTACCGTTTCTTTATTCCACCATAACTTTTAAACGCTTGAGCTGATTTAGAATTGTATGGTAGTAGGTTAGAATCTTTATGTAATTCCGATTGCCACGGGGTAACTATTCAAATATCAAGTAAATAGTTGTTTAAATGTCCAAATGTCCAAATATCAATAAATTTACATGAATATATCGTGTTGATTGTCAAACGAAAGGTCTGATTGAGTTTATTCCGAAAATATACATGTATTTAACTCGTACGCAGGACAGATCTTAAACATAACCGACAACCAGTTCAAGAGACGGGTGTCTCATTGGCTCTCAAATTATACTAGAGAAGAATGCGAAAGTATGACATATTAAAATATTTTATTTCTAACCACAGATTATAGGATATATAGATGTAAATTATGGATATGTATACAGATAAACAGATTATAATATGTTATATTTTATTATGTTATACTATTATACTATTATATAGAAATATGCTACATTATTTTATATGTTATAATATATGATATTATATTATATTGTAATATGTTATATTATATTATTTATATTATATTATGCTAAATTATATTACTTATTGTTTTTTTTTTTTTTTTAAGACAGAAGAAGGACAGCAGGCAAGGCTACAGGCTCAGCAAATAATACCACAGAACTATATATCCATCACCCCAACACAGGCGTATACCTAGTGGGGTGATGTAATCCTGACAAGTTAATGCCCTTTCGCGATTTTCTTCATATGTATTCTTTTAAAATGTGTTAAAAAAAATGAACACAATCTTTTTTATGTAACTATAAAAAATAGGATAAATAAATAAATAAATAAATAAATTTATCTATATGGACAAAGCAACACATAATTTTTAAACAATCGTAATAAAAATAATTGTAAATACAATATTTCTCTTTCTATTGCGGCAATCGTATTTTTTATACTTTTTATTATATTCATTTGTTTATGTATCGAAAAAACTCTACCTAGCTTGTTTATATTGCAGATAGGAAGACTCCTTGTTGACTGCTGAAGATGTGTTGAAGACTGCTTCAACAGCAAGCAGTTATTTAATATTAAAGATTATTTAATAGTAAAGGTATAAGAGTAAAGGTATAATAATAAATAGTAGTTTCATTTTAACGTATCATTAGCGTGTTGATGTTACTGTAATAGTAATGATATATGTTCACAGGAATTTTCATGTTATTGTGAGTATTGTTCCTGAATTAGAATCGGCCAGCTTAGGACTTTTTTTAGATGAGATACGTAATAAGTGTCGACTCTGAATACGGTTGTGAGATTGCCCCGATTAATCTGAAAGTAACCCAGGTATATTGCAACCCATTGTATACTGCAATCACATCTTCAGACGAAGATTGCAATATGCAGACGAATTAACACATCATATGTGCATGTGATATATGTAAAACATGTGATGTAAAACATGCGATGGCTACACGATGTAGGTTCATAAAATCCCACATTATTTTAAGTGATAAATGAAGACAGAGATATTATCCACTATCGGATTCACGAGGGTCTTTGACCTAGGCCTTGGGCGGAGTTCGCACATAGGCTTTCTCCGCACAGGCATTAATTGCCGTCATCTGCCCGCCCCGTTACTCTACCTATCAACATGAAATCATTTACACATGAATATTACAGCGCCAAGAGCGCCAAACCGCAACTCGTTCACGGAATTACACCACGATCCAACACTTTTGAGACAAATAGCGTTATCATCAAGTTGCAAACTCTGAACAATAGTAATAATGAATGCATATCGTCGATCTGTAAGTAAGTTTTTTTTTTGTTATCTGTGTAAATACCGCCCCGGACCGTTTTGGCCATGTCCCGAGGGGCCTCCTTTATTTGCTTAGTTATCATGTAATTCTCATTACAGCGACATCTCATTGACATTAGTTGATGACTTTACCTGGTGATACCCCGAGTAGCGGCATAATTTCATGGCAAACCGCGGAAATTTATTGGAATTTCTTGCAATATCGCCGCACTCGACAAAAAGTACTATAACTATGGAAATACTATAGCAATTATGAAAAGAATAACTGTGCAATGATCGCATTGAAATTTCGTACCTATATAGAATATTGAAATCTCATTTTGTAAAACAACTA
Organism: Micropterix aruncella; assembly: GCA_944548615.1. NCBI lineage: Eukaryota > Metazoa > Arthropoda > Insecta > Lepidoptera > Micropterigidae > Micropterix > Micropterix aruncella. Next base: position 36,171,060 of record OX155957.1, on the reverse strand, counting down.
GATAATCCTACTAATATTATAAACGCGAAAGTTTGTGTGTATGTATGGATGTTTGCTACTCTTTCACGCACTTGAATGCATTTCGATGAAACTTTACAATAATATAGCTTACACATCAGAATAACACATAGGCTATAATTTATAAAGATATAGCGTGACTTATCTCAAATATAACGATAACTGTCAAGTAAGTAGGAAAAAAATCTAAGAAATTGACATTCGAAATTTAAATTCTATCCTACTATCCTACTAATATTATAAACGCGAAAGTTTGTATGTATGTATGGATGTTTGTTACTCTTTCACACAAAAACTACTGAATAGATTTTGATGACACCTTACAATAATATAGCTTACACATCAGAATAAGACATGGGCTATAATTTATAAAGATATATGGTTTTCTATCATCATTATCACAATTTTCCATCACCACGCGGGTGAAACCGCTGGGCGCAACTAGTTATGAATAAATATGAGAAATTCGAAAAAGTGAAAAAACTCGGCATATCTAACTTGTACTTGTCTTACGGAAAAATACGGAGCTCTATTTAGAAATTGTAAATACTTTCGTTATCTATATTAGATTATCTATCAAAGGTATTATTTCGTTTTGCTTATTTACATACACAAATATTTAGATATTAGCTCATAAAAACCAAAAAAAAATGATGATTTCTCGAAAAAAAAAATTGATGATATTTGACAATGGAATTTTACCAGAAATATCCGTGAAACGACAGGCGAAATTATTCTAGCGGCCGTCTATGTATATATGGTAATAATAAGATATTTGGTGTGGATTTTAGGATGCGTTCGAATTAGAAAATAATATTACTGTGCGCTCCGGGAGCAAGCCGCCAATATTGGTCGTTACGTAGTCAACGGTGTTCTGATGTGCAAACAAATTTGGTCGTTACGTAGCCGAAGGCAGTGCTTATTAGTAATTCCTCTCAAACAATTAAACTCTTTGACAGCTTGAATTGTTAGTAACTACAGTAAATTATTATTTTTTATTTTATCCTATTCACACGACAACAAAAAAACATCTCGTGAATGAAGTTATTAACTTTTTTCAATTCCCTGAAAAGTTTGTTTGTTGGCTTGTACATATCTCATATATAAAGCGACGATATAATTTATTTAAACTAATTTGGACCAAATTTCTATTTTAATTAGTATTTTGGTTATTTTTAGACATTAAATGTCGCTGTGTTCGATGAACTTACTACGACTACCAGTGATAAAAACATCGTCAGATCGAGGCCAAGTGTCGATTTGCCGTGGAAACGGAGAAAATCTATTTTTCGAAGATTTGAAAGTGCTGACGTATCTACTCTGTTATCCGCAGACTCGTTTAATAGGTCTTCTATGACAGCTTCTTCTGCAATGATTTATATCGTAAAGTGTAACTGTTCAAAAGCTCCAATCTCCTTATCAATAACGATTTCACGAAGATTAAGCTTTAGCAGTTCTCATTCGAACAGCTGACGGGTTGCTAGAAGCTCTTTATAATGACCCCGAATAGAATTTAACTGCTTGGAATCGGTGATTCTTACTGTCGAATCGGACTTTAGGAAAGATTAGTCTATCTTAAATAAAATACAAACGGAGCTGCCATGGAATTCACCGACCAAAAATCGGGCCCATCATATATAATTATTACACTTCTGGGAGGTGAAGGGTGGATTCCGGACTAACGACCGGCGGTGGTAGGTTTAGGACAACTGTCTTGCCACATTTGAGCGTTCACCTTACCACCCATTCACTCCCCCTTCGAAGCCATAGAATTTGAGATGCAGAAATCGCGGTTTTAGATAATTTTTCTATAAAGGAGTTGATTATTTTCCTGGAGAGACCAAGATCTTTAAAAAGGTGAAACTATCTTAATATATAAGTGCGTAATTATTGCGTATTGAAACCTGTATACCAAATTAAAAATAGACTTTTTTTGTAAATAAAATTAAAATAATAAAAGCTTTGATTTAAAAATTCGCTTGTTATATTTCGAGATAGCATACCTGTACAAACGTGTTTAGACCGCACACTGTTGTACCACGAACGCCGCATATTGAACTTAAGAGAAGGTTAATCACTTTATGAAATTATGAATATCATCTATGTATACGTTTCGTTTCGTCGTAAAATATGAGCTGCCACATCGTCGTACGGGTTTGAGTAATCTAATACGATATACAAACAATGGTTGTGATGTACCAATTCATGTACATCACAATTAATTGAACAAAACATGTTCTATAGCCGTTGTTTGGACTATATTGCTGAGTTGATTAGCGACTACCAAGGACCCCAAATAAAGAATCGAAAGGACCTACGTCAGACGCCATTTTCATAAGTTGTGCGCTATTTCTGGCTTTCTTGTGAACTTCTTGTTATTTTACTTTATTGTGACCTCTTAGATTGTTTTTGGATTTTCTCCTTTTTTCGCTATTTTGTCAGTGCTGTTTGTTAGTTATTCGCGCAAAAACACAAATAATCACAGGAATCGCAGAAACCACGAACATATGACAACGAATGACGAACACGATCAAAAAGACCAACATGGCGGTCACACGGCGACCCACGTGGCTTGGTTATTTCTGACATTGGCAGTTTTTAAAAAACCTACACATAAAAATCAATAAGCATAATTGGGCGGAGGCAAACGTTATTCTTCATAAAAAAATAATGTCTGAACATTTATTTCCAAGTGGTTTATAAAACTATTATACCTTTAATGACCAATACGTTTGACAGAGCTGTCGTTCAATATCAATAAATTCCTAACTACTTGAGCCATACTTGAGCAGAGTTGTCTGAAATTTCTCGTCTTTCGAATCCATTAAATGCTAAATTATCGCACGGTACTCAAGTAATACTTGGCTGAGAATTACTCAAGTACTGAACCGATATTGGACTATGAATTTAAGTGGCAGTAGCGTACTATTGTAAAAATACACAGATTCAAAGACGCTGAAGCAAGCTCCAAAATGTGAGTAGCCACACATGAAAATAAACAGAGACTATTATGCTAAATACACAACTAGAGCTGTCAACTACAATGGGCGAACTAGTCACCTCAGGAAGTTTTAACGATATTAAATCGTTCAGTCTCCCGTGCGCTTAAGGTGAGTGCAGAAGACTTAGGACGAAAAACAATCCACTGTCTAGTTATAATAGTCGCCCGTCATAGGCCAAGGTCTAACGGGAAAGCACCGGGAAAGATACCCAGCGGACAGCCTCGCCCCCTGACTACCATTTTGGAAGGATATCTCCGTCTGGAATCAACCTTTAGGATGCCTCCTGCCTCCTGACTGGTTACAGGATCGAGGTCGCCTACCATAGTCCTCTCCCTTACGTAGCAGTGATACGATGTCTACCAAATCTATCGCTGACGACGGCATCCTTTGCCCGGCTGATTAACCCGGGATCGGGTGGCCGAATAGTCGTTTCAAGAGCAGTTGCCGTAAGGTTAACAACTACCTGCGCTCTAAAGCAAACATTACTGTTTCCAGACTCCCCCTGCTGTTAGTCGGAATGCACAATCGATTGGCTGACGCCGCACGGTGCGTAAACCATAAACCAGGATCGCCCGAAGTTGGACTCCTAGGGGCACTGGCCCGCAGGCCAGCGTCCTACCCTGGCTGGCACTTCTGCGTGTAGGCCGCCGGATGGGTGTTGACACGTGCGTTTGACCGACCCTATACGTACAACTGGGTCTTAGTGTTTAAACTGCAACAGGGCCTATTAGCTCCCAATGCTACATCCAGTGCTGATTACAGTCACATTTACGTAATAATTTCAAAATTAGTCAAATCAATTGTCATCGCTAGCTCCACAGAAAATATCAAATCACCTTTTTATTTTAGCATATTTTTTTTCTGTTACAAATGGCCCTGAGGCGTCAAGTCGAGACAGAGAGAGAGAAAGTGAAAATGAAAGTGATAAAAAACATAAAGAGCGAGTACTCGCAACAGTTATTGTTCGCAATAAGAATAAAAAAATAATTTGGCACTAAGGCAAATGGCGTACATTAAATTAAATGAGTCGGCTTTCGCAGTGTGTGGTTTGAGTGGCGTTTTGTGTGCTATCACTCACGGATAAGTATACGTTTCAGAACATAAGCGAGGTCCATTTTCTGATGAGCATTAATGCAAGTATACATTGCTAATGCGCGGTGCCTCTATACATGAGAAATTACGACGTAGGTAGGATTTAAATTACGAAAGGTTCAAATATTGGCTCAGTCACGTCAAGAATCGATTTGAACAGGGCGTGCCGGTACAAGAACATGCCATGTCGAAAAAATAGACAAATAAATAAATTAATAGTTAAAAAAAAAAACACTAAAAACACGCTTTTATACATGCACGTAAAAACCACATCATCACACCTTGAAACCTAATCGTGGTAAAAGTTCATTCCAAGACTTTTCTAACAAGTCCAAACACAGCTATGATACGATGTTCCATCATGAAGTTCCAGTTCATATCTTCCGACTCCATAATAAGATCAGTTCGACAGTACCATATTATTGTATTGTCATCAGAACTACATATAGCTGCCAATTTTCATGACGCTACGATCCTTGGAAGATGGTTAAATTAGTTACCTTAGATTCCATTACATAGTTACATACAGGTCGACCTAATAAAAGCATGTTAAAAAGGATTGCTCACAGAATCAGAAATGGAAAATACCGAATGGACGCATTACCATATCATATCAAGAATATCAAGCATATAGCAAAAATTTCTTTATTATTCTACTGAAAGTCTGTCTTTTCTATATTTTTCCCTTTTGTTTTCTTACACCTTTTTCTATGTCTTTTACTTTTAAGTCTATTCTATGTGTCTCACTCTATTTAACTGAATTTTATGTTCAATTTTAATGACGATTTTAAAATGAATTTACGATTTTTTAAAATTAAGGACCACATTTTAAGGCAATTTAGTTTTATGAGCATTTACCACAAAGTTTAAATATTTTATAGAATTTTTAGAGTCCTGTAACCTAGAACGGTTTAATCCCAGTTAAGTGACAGAATCGAATAAGCATGTTGTTAAGGTTTCGCCATTTGGTTCCTGTATTTTTGTAATCAAAATCAATATTTTAAAGAATTTAATTCATAAATAAATAAATAGAAAAAACCACTTAAATTAAGCAATCCCTAAAATATAAAAAAAAAAAATCAAATAGAGACAGAGCCCACCCTTGAGTAATCATCTAAAAATAGGTAATTCAAACTGCTTACTAAAAACTACTATAAAATACATAATTTAGTTTTTGAGATCGTTTTATAATCAGATGCCTTGTTTAAAATATAATCGTGTAAATAATATCATTAGATATTGGGTCCTTACCTACGTAATTGCTGTTTTTCACACGGGCCATTTTGATCTTGGATAACTTGGGTTTGAGTTGGAATTTCTAATTCAAATAAATTTTATTTCATGGCCATGTTCTTTATTTTTAGGAATTAGCTGTTTATTTGTCCTTCCCTCGTTTGTTTCTGCTCAAACATTTTCGTTTGTGCAACCATGGCAAAGTTAAAAATTTGAATTATTTTCAAATATGAGATCTGTGCCGCTGTTTTCTATTAAAACTTCTACAGTTACCGTAAATATTTACAGTTAAGAACTGCAAACAATGATGGAGAAACTCGTGATTAAATAACCGAGCCTTGTCAATCGCTCATCACCACTGCTTCTGTATGACAATGCATAACCACAGATTTACCTGCAAACAGTCGCAAAGTTGCAGGATTTGCGACTGGTGACTCTTGGTCACCCACAGTACTTTCCAGACCTTGCTCTAATAGAGATTATTTTTTTTCAGAATTTAGATAAATTTTCCAAAGAAAAAGAATCAAGTTTAAAGATGGTGAAAACCTCTTCAAAGAATCCATTGGTTGCTGTCCACGAGAGCTTTACAACAAAGGAATTAAGCAACTTCCATTAAAATTACAAATCTGCATAGATAATCGGGGTCAATATTTCTATTAATTAAATACATATTTTTTAAACAAATTTTTTGGCCTCAAATTTCTTTTATAGAACAGCAACTTCATAGGTAAGGACAACTTAAGTTGTCGACTACAGCGGGCGAGCCCGTCACCTCAGGAAGTTTTAACGATTAGTCGTTCTATCTCCCTGGAGTGAGCGCAGAAGACTTGGACAAAACAGTCCACCGTCTAGCTCGTCCACTAACCCGTAAGAGGCCAACGCCTTAACCGCGAGATAGCCAGGAGTGTTACCCGGCGGGCTTACACTCACGCCCTTACTTCCAATTGTGACCAGATTACTCCGATCTCTCGATTGGTTACGAGTTCGAGGTCGCTTGCTCGGTCCTCTCCCTTACGAAACGATGTTTACCGAATCTATCGCGGACCACAGCGTCCTTTGTCCGGCTGTTCACCCAGGATCGGATAGCCTATGGTCGTTTCAAGAGCAGTCGCCGTAAGGTCCGCAACCACCCCCGCTCTATAGGAAACAGTACTGCTTCCAGACTCCCCCAACTGTTAGTCAGAGTGCACAATCGATTGGCTTACGCCGCACGGTGCGCAGACCGTCCAGGAGCGCCAGAAGGTTGATTCCCAGGGGAAACTAACCATAAGGCCAGAGTCCTACCCAGGCTCGCACTTCATGCGTGGAGGCCGTCGGATAGGTGTTGACCCGTGAGTGTGACCAACCCTGAACATAATGGGTCTTCGTCGCCAACTCAGCAAGGGCCCATTAACTCCCAGGTAAGGACGCGATATATGTAAATTAGGAATAGTACATCATTGTTAAAACAACGTTAAAATAGGCTAGTAGGTACCGCTTCTAATGAAAAAATAAGCGAAGCGGGAAAAGCGGGAAACAGTCGTTCTTTAATTGCGCGGGACGTGGGCGCAGAATGTTATAGAGATTTTAAACCTCGGCGTCAAGTTTTTGATTACACCGTGAGCGTTTATTATGTTTTCAAAGTATAAAAAACGTCAAAAATTATGAAATAGGTTATTCACTCGGAAACATTGTGACTCAGAGCCATTAGACTAACATAAACCTTATAAATAGGATAGAAAACGAATTCACCGCGTGAAATTTGTAGCACCCGACGTTTCTGTGACGTAGCAGCCGCCGTTGTCTAGGGTAGACTGAAGAGCTATCAATCCGTTGTTTTGCGGGTATGCCGCAAACCGCTGCCGCCACTGCGTAGGTTATAACGGTGGTGGGGGGGCGCCAGCCCCCCCCCCCCCACCATCGTTATAACTACCCAGCAGACCATCTACCGAGGGAAGTGATCCACCTGCCGTACCAGAGAAAATAGAGTCCTCACCAGTTTTGACCCTCTTCGAGGAGACTCTATTTAACGAGCAGGTCTTAGTGGCTTAACTGCACAGGATCCATTACTGCCGTCATCATCATCATCCTTATCATCAACGAGGATTCCGCCGGATCTGCTGAAAAAAATCGTAATTGTAACATCACGAGATTGCAGTACCCAGTGAGTCATCTGGCGCGATTTGGTCGCCGGTCGCTACGAAGGCGCGTCTGCTCTACCGTTATCGACTCCCGAAAAACTTTCCGTCGCGCCGCGCGACAAAAGCAAAAATAAATCGCAAATGAGGGTTATTGTAGCGGCTTTTTCACAAAATGACGCTTAATTATCACGCTGTCACTTTTAACATCACGCGCCCGCCGCCCGCCGCTCGACGCCTCTTCCGCACACAGCCGTGAGATCCGGTTTTTACCGCAAACAATCGCGGTTTTGTACCGACACCTCGTAATACCCACCTTTTATAGCGGCACGCCTACGCTGACTAGTCAATCACTGCAGAAAGACAACAAAAACAGCTGTCTAACTAAAAGTTTCCAAATAGCAAGAGAAGCTCTAACGATTCGACGACATGGAAAACTAATCAAAATTTAGGAATAATTCAGAACCAACGAGACCAGTATAGAAAATAGCTTAATAATACCCAGAATTAAAAAATCATTTGGACAAAGCCATTACTCTTTCATTGTGCCGAGATTTTACAATCTGATCAATATGGAAATAAAAATGAATTTGACATTTAGGGAATTCAAATATTACTTGGTATACAGGTTTTAATACGTAATTATTGCTCACTTCCAACTTCTGATAAACTAATAGATGGTATTCTATCTCTCTGTATTATTTCTGTGATGTAATCAGCCTATATAAAAAATGCGTTAAGGGGAACTAATAACTGAATGTTATTATTGTTATCAATGGTTAAATTATTATATTTTTATAATTAATCATTCCTTTATTAAAAAAAATCTCATGAATGTTATTATAGACGACCAAATAAAGTCAGTGCCACGTGTATTTAACCAGCGTAGAAGGGTTGCCGAAATACACTATGGTGTTGAGCAATTTAATACCATATATATTCAATGATATCAGGAAACATAGACACACGTGCAGTGGATAGATGTAGTCTTATAAGAAAGAAAAAGATAAATAAAGTCATCTTTAGTAGACACTGGAGAGTTTTTGCCTTACGATTATTCAAAGAGATGCTAAATAAGAAGGTGCTATCTGAGATGCACCTGTTCGGATGTGGAAAAGCCGAGAAAGACTTCCACTATCGGCAACGACATAAGTAACTGTCTAGTTGGTTTCTAAAAAAAACAAGTTCGCAGAACAAATGTTGACACGGCATCAACTAAAAGTAACAACTCAATTAAGAGTACTCGCAGACCGATTGCAATGAGTTGGATGAAAAAAATGAGAATAGAAGCGAACTAGGCGAAGACCGAGTAGAAACAGATAGATAAGATTAAAAAACTTAAAGATTCCAGACACTAACATTATTATTAACAGGCATAATTTGGAGAAATAAAGCAAAACAATGGAAAATTTGTGGGATAGTCACATTGCATGCAGAAAAAAAAACATTTAACTCCTGGTTTTCAAAACAAAACTTTGGCGCAAGGTTTTTGGTGTCGTCAAAATCGTCTCATAACAGATTAATCAGTGTATACGATGGTTTGGCCAAGTCACAAGAGAACAAGATGATAGTATCAATAAGAGGGATATAAGAAAAACCAACATGTAGACACATAGTCGACGCAAAAAAAGAAAGAGGGAGTATTTATTTTCATTACAACCATTACAATTATGTAGGAATGACCACGTATAAAAAAATAATTTTAAATTAGTTACTAAATTAAAAAATATATATATTCCACTGTAAATTACTCCAAAATTATTTCAATTAACAAAAAGACTATAATATAACCATTACCTAAAAATGTGCATTATATTTCATTGGTAGTTACCATACTTTTTGCGAAGTATTTTAAAATGTCGTTATACGCATACATGTTGATTTTAAGCAGGTACAGCCAGATCGATCTCTCGAAAATATTAATGTTTTTAATCGCTTAGGCAATTTATTACAAAGCTTAAGTCCAATGTATTGACTAGCCGCCTGGAACTATACAGTACGTGGTATGATCGGTTGGAGGTATAGGTTTTACTCCTGGTGTCATACCGGTGTACTCCTTGTGAACATTCTGCTGAGCTCTTATTGTAATAGAATTCGTAAAGTGGTTCTTCGGTCATGTTGCCAGGAGAAACCCAGAGAATCTAGAGAAAATGCTTCCGGGGGTCAAGTGGAGGAAAGAAGAAGCAGAGGCAGATCACCGGTCAGATGGAACGAACTCATCAAAGAAGTTACAAAAGGGTCAATGCAATCTGCCACCCGCCATGCAGAAGACAGGTCGAAGTGGAGGAGCCTCGTAGGCAAACTGTTGTCTAGTGGCCACGATCATCAGTAATAAGGGAACGACGGAGAAGAAGAAAGTGGTTTTTGAGCATAAATTGCATATAAAGTCAATATCCCTAGTTTTTGTAAATGTTCACCACATAGCTGCCTTTCTGCAGATTGAATACAATGTTGATGTGCGCTGCAGTAGAATAAATATAAAATATATTATAAAAAAACGAATAGAATACATATCGATGCTTGATTCTTTAGTCAACGATCTAGTAATGTATAAAGAGTGATGTGACCCAACGACGTTTATAGAGACCTCGCCATCTGTGAAGTATCCTCTTCACCGATTACCAACAGAAAGCAGGAGACTATCAGGCATGGTGGATTACCTTTCGATAGACAAAACCCGACTTGGGTTGTAAATCCAAAAGTGTAAGCGAGGTAAAGTCTTCAAAAGAAATGTGTTATTCTGCAAAGCAAACGAAATTCAAGTTGAGGTATTCTTCTACACAACTTATGTAGAACTGATAGGCCATTGATTACGGCCATGTCTGGTCGTAACGGTCTCCGTTCCATCGGGTTCAGAAGAGGGAGGAAGAGAGAGTGCACCCGTGGTCGCGCGCCCACCTGTGCACTATAATATAGCCTGCGCACTTGACTGCTTCCGAACAGTGGACTCTGAGAAGACTAAAGAAGTCACTAGAATCTACAATGCAGTCGCTATGGCCGAACACGGCTAGAAGGATATATATAGGCCATTGATTGATATTAGGAAGAACAACAAAATATACGAAGTTGGAAGATCTGCATATTTACAAACAAAAACTTACATTTTTATAGACAAACGTAGAAAAACATCAGCAAAATAACCATAGTTATTATAGACTTGGTTTGCAAGTCTGTATTCTAAAGCAGATATAGATGAAAAAAGACAATCAAATATCACCTTTTAAAAGCAGTCATAATAAAAAGGAAGATCAGATTATTGAGAAGGAAAATACAAATGGAAATATTACTAGAAAGAATGGAATAATATAAAAAATATTTTTAAAAAGACGACAACAAAAATGCTGTTAATAAAAGTAAACAGGTGTACGGACGTAACGTCAGTTTTCGCTCTCACTGTAACATAAAAACAGTGCGTGTTCATTTTTTTGGTCAAACGATCTCGAAAACATGGCGAATTAGAATCTAGATATAATGAGGGAGCTATTAGCCGTTAGCGTATAGCGCGCTGTGAGAGCAATTTACGCAAAAAAGGTGAGGAGATACTTTCATTTTTGCTCCGACGAAATTCCGACCCTAGTCGGATATCTGTCAGAACATAACTGACAAACTTCTGGCGTTTAATCTCTGTTCGCGGTCGAAAATTGTGCCAAAAGAGCGAATCGTCTAATGTATAATATGTATCGCATTCGGTGAATAGTCGGTCACTTAGACACGGTGGTTGCGGCGGCTGCGATAACATCTCCCGCTTTGATTGTTTCTCACTATACTTTCACTGTTGGCATTCATACGACCAGCAATCAAAGCGAATGAACCAATTTGGACGTCAGATAACATTCATCATGCCAATCTTTGTAATTTGTAAATAAAAGCAGGTGTTGGATCAAATTGAGGCGTATTTTAATCATTTTTCGATGGTTCATTTCATTATTGTCGGTGAAGAGTTCCTCCACTTAGTTTGTTGTTCTTATTACTAGATCGTGCTATTTCTTTGCTGGTGATGCCCAATGAGGTCTTAAAGTTGCAACCAGTGATTCGTCACACCTGTGTGTGTAATATTCGTTCGAAGGTAATCGATTTTTCACGCTGAGCGCTGAATCACTCGATGCGCCTCATTTGTTGTTGTATTAGCGTTTTAGACTTTTTAAGACTTTCATCTTACGAAAATGATACAAATCAAATCATATCAAGTTCATAGTCTTCAAAACCTTTTACATAATTGTTTCGACACTGATAGCCGCATTAGATTAAATTATTTTAAAAATCGATACTCAAGGGTTCTAAAGTGTCTCACCACATAATTTATAATAATCGTATTATATACTTAACCCTGTCCCTTGGGTTATTATTAAACCTTTGGGTTATCATTAAAAAAAGTAGGAAAAAAAATGTTGTTTTTTTTATTACATCCCTTAATAACAATACTTATTTACAATATTCCAACCATTTTTTTTTACATAATATACTCATTTATTACCCTTTTTTACTTAGATTCGTAGGAACACTTTGACGTATCTCTTACGCTTTGTGTGTTTCGTTTTTTTTGTACTTGAACGTACATACCTACGTGATAGATTTGACTTACTAAATAAAATTAATCTCCGTGTTCCTTCCAAACTCAATAGATTTAACCCTGCTCTTCATGTTCCTCATGCTGGTACCAACTATAGGCAAAATGCATTTCTGTGGCGAACAAGTGACAATTTCAATGACATGATTAAACGCTTTGACTTTGATCTATTCTGTACGAGTGTTAACTCAGCTAGGCAGCGGCTGAACAGTGATTTTTTTAGCATAATTTGTTGAATAATTTTTGATGCATTTTTATACGATAGCTTTAATTGAAAGATCACATATGTTTCTACACTGTTATTTAAACGTGAAAACCTTTAATTGGCTCTCTGTTATGTTGATACGGCTTTGTTAAATTATAATTAGCTGTTGGTTTTCCTGAAAACAAATAAATAAATATGGCATGCTGCGTTCGGACGATAATATAGCGGACGTATTACGTACGTTTGTATAGGTAGGGCGGTTAAAACTACAAAGGCAATCAGGTAATTATTTGACATGATATAATAAAAAGAGTTTTAAAATACTAACTTTTTTTAGAATATTATGGCGGGAGAAATATCAATTCACTTGTCATGAAATGTAAAATTATATGGTCCACAAATACAAAATCCAATGAATTATTGGAAAGAATCAATTAAATCGTAAAAGTGTCAACCTATATGAAAAAAATTCACATGGAAATCGACAGTAACTTAATTAGAATTCGTTTATGTAACACAATTCTCTCTCAATTATGTTGCCTTTTTATTTGGACTTAAACTGTGGTATTTTCCCGTTTCTAGATATAATTTCAATATTTTCGGGTAGTTTATTACAACAAAGCAATCCAGCATAGTTAGGATTTCCTTAAAATAATTCCAATGACGGACTGGGTAATAATAAATTATGCCTACCTCTAGTAAAATGAGTATGAATTATGTCTTCTTGAGTCTTTTGAGCCTTCGAGTTTTAAATTTCTTATATAGTTTAAAAATATTATTATTATAGTTTTAAAGATTTTAAAGATTATACGTAACAATCCTAATCACTATATTATTTTAGGTTAGGCAAATTTCCAATTTCTTGAAAAAAATAATATATAGATTATTTTATGGAATTTTGTCCATATACTTTTCACTGTTTTTTTTAGTCTTGGGATATTTATTTTTATTCCACTTGGATTACTTTTAAATGTTTTATTTATTATTTCCTAAAATGTTATAATGTTTGAATTTGATTTGCTATTTTAACTGGTTGTTGCAAGTAACACAATAATAAATAAATCTTTAGTTTGATTATTTAACACTTCACTAACTACTTTGGATGTTATTATTATGTATATATTTGAAACCAATAAATAAATAAGTAAATCTCTAATATCAACTTTATATTGTACATTCAAAGATATGCATGTAGTGATGTAGTGATGGTAGAGTTAGGATACATATCGTTTTAATCAAAAATCTCTGAACATGTGATACTATTTTCCCAAACGGACGATAACGTTCAAGACAATGCTGTGGAAGTAGGATTCGTAAGCTATATACCTAGAGGCAATATAATGATAATATCATTGCCAAGTGCTGAGCGGAAACAGAGATAGCAATCATATCTGTCAGTAACTGTGGTCAACCGTAGATCAAACACTCAGTCACCCGCTGACCTGCTGACCGTCTCTCACTACGTTTGTTCTCGGTAGGAACTTCACATTACAAGACTGCACTCGCTTTGAAGTTACTATTTTAGTAACTATCATGAGAACTTGGAAGGCTTGAAAACTCTTTGAAAATCTATCGATTATGTATGTTAGTGCAGGATATCGATTTTCTGCAGTGGTCACAGTTACATGAAATTGGGTTCGCCAAATTCTGATTTATCGAAGGTTAGTAAAGAAAAGTAACCACGATATTTCCAAACGTATCGAAAAAGTTTAAAACTAAGTCGGTACGAACACTGGACAGTTGTCACCGAAGTTGTCAGGCGAACCCGTAACCACATGGAGGTATTACGACATTAATCGTTCTTTCAACTTTGAGTGAACGTAGTGATTCAGGTACTAAACATTCCACTGTCTAGCTACGTAAAATTACCAGTAAGAGTCCAACGCCTTACCGCGTTGCGCTGGGGTTGAAACAGCGGGCAGCCTCGCGCCCTCACTTTTAGATTTGGACGTATTTCTCGAGTCGGTTGCGCGGCCTGATGTTAGAGGTAATTTAGTTCAAATTTATGCGAACCGTGACGTCCTTTTTCGTATGTACAGAACATCGGGTGGACAACGGGTAGTTTCAAGAGTGAGTAACATCAGGTCAACATCCACCCCCGGTGCTTAGGAAAAGTATAAGAGCATTTCCAGACCCCTCCAGTTATTCGCCGGAGTGCACAATCGATAGGCTGACGCCGCACATTTGATGAATTTTGTGCTCATTCATGAGCGTGACCACTCATGCACAACGGCGCCCCTACCCACTGTTAGTAAAATTTCTCCGTATAATAAAAGACCATAATATCAGTATAATAGAGTAACCGGTTAATTCCTCAGACCTAAACTCTAAACAAAATACGTGGAACCATATGAAAGAGGCGATACTAAGCTCTAATCAGTGATCTAAAGGACGTGCTGAGGGTGCTCTGGGTGAAATTGGATACCGCCTGTTTCACCAAATTGACCGAACCGATCACCAATCGTCAGCAAATGGTCTTAATATTTTGTCAAGTCCAAGGGGGAAATGACAAAATATTAGTATAAATGGAATATGTATAAATCAACGACTTGAAATGTTAGATTTTGTAGTTATATTAACCATGTCAATATTTTTGTACTCCGCCACTGTACAATTATTGCCGAATCTTTGGTTGTTGTACTGTAACAATACTGTCAATAACTGCGTTTTATCGTAATCCGAGCCATTACAGTAGTAGGTAGTATTTATTCACATCACTCTCTATTATCAACTTTAAAGTGCGGTGTCATGCTAAAAGCTTTATTTCACTTTACGCCAGATTAAAATTATCCATTTGCGTAGAGTTAACCCGTCGTTTATCTTATTGATCTTGTGGTTTTTATGACTTCAGCACGAATACATTTTCGAAAGTTAAACTAATGCAGAATCTATGTTTGATTAGACAACTATTATTTCGCAAGATTCCTGGTCGCGCTACATTATTATTTTACATAACATTATGTAAAGAGAAATCAACATAATTAAATATCTATAAATTTTAAAATATTAGTAGTTATTCTTATTAATAATTCTAATTGTAATTTATTACGCAAAATGATAAATCAAATAAAATTCGCTAATAAGATAAATGATCCAGTGACAATTTCAATTACTTCTTGCTCTGTTTCTTTTTTCTACCTCGTCTCGGACATTCACTAAGTAATGCAGGACCGAGCTGACAGATAGCGCTGCAAGAAACAGCTAATCGCAACCAGCCTTCGCGCTAGGTGGAGCTAATGGGCCCTTGCTGAGTTGGCCAAGGTCAATACCCATCCGGCGGCCTCCATACATGAAGCGCGAGCCCGGATAGGACTCTGGCCTTACGGTTAGTTACCCTAGGAGTCGATCTTCTGGTGCTTCTGGACGGTATACGCACCGTGCGGCGTAAGCCAATCGATTGTGCATTCTGTTTCCTATAGAGCGGGGGTGGTTGCTGACCTTACGGAGACTGCTTTTGAAACGACCATCGGCTACCCGATTCCGGGTGAACAGCCGGGCAAAGGATGCCGTGGTCCACGATAGATTCGGTTGACACCGTTTCACCGCTACGTAAGGGAGAGGACTGCGCAAGCGACCTCGAACTCGTAAGCAGTCGAGAGACCGGAGTAATCTGGTCGCAACTGGAAGTAAGGGCGTGAGTGTAAGTCCGCTGGGTAACATACCTGACTATCTCGCAGATAAGGCGTTGGCCTCTTACGGGCATGTGGCGGAGCTTGACGGTGGACTGTTTTGTCCTAAGTCTTCTGCGCTCTATTCACGGGAGATAGAACGACCATATTTCCTTAAAAATTCGCCGGGTTCGCCCGTTGTTGTCAGCCACTCTTGAAACGTTTATTTAAATTGAGGCATTTCAAATTCGACAGATTTAAATGATTTTAATAATTAACACACCTAAAGTTTAACAAAAGTCATGAAACAAGAAATTCCAAACAGAAAGTCATGAACAAGCAATTCCAAACAGAAAGTCATGAACAAGCACCTTCCAATTTATTTTGTTAATATAAGGCAGGGGACTGGAACTTTATAGCCTTTTCTCTCGTATTTAGAAAACTTGGAAGATTACCTAATTTCTAAAATAGTCACCGAGCTTCCACGACTCATTTGTTGTTTTTCTTATGTGAGTAACTCTGACAGAGTAACTTTACGCTTGTAACGATTGCTTCGCTGCACTCGCGGCTCCCTGTATGGCCTGTGTCCAATACAGTACGCAGCATACGCCCGTTAAAGTATACAAATCCGAGACGACCATTCTTGGAATCGGTTAAAAAGCTTACGTGGTCACACCTACGCTTGCTCCCAAAACTTACAGATCAACTTCCATATGCGAAAATAGTCCTGAGAGATTTGACAGATAACTGTATCATTATCCGTGGGAATTGAAAGAAGTGTTAAAGAGATTTACACGCCCACTAACAACCAATATTATAAAATCGAATACTTAACATGTGTGACATCCAATTTTGATGTCATAATTTTGTATATTTCTGAATAGCATACGACGTGTTTCCTGTTATGTCACTGATTAGATGAAATGATCTAAATAGTAGCATAACAGGAAACACGTCGTATGCTATTCAGAAATATACAACATTATGAAATCAAAATTTGATGTCACACATGTTTAGTATTCGATTCTATAATATTGGTTGCTAGTGGGCGTGTCTCTTTAACACTTATCTCAATACCCACGGATAATGATATATTTATCTGCCAAATCTTCCAAGGACTATTTTTGAACGGTGCATTTACACCGTTTAGATCTAATGGAAGTTAATGTTGCATGTTTAGTTAGGCCATTAGGACCTGCTCCTTATTTCTGGTCAGCTCAACTCACAGTTAAAGTCCTATCCAGTAGCCTCCCCGAAGAAGGTCGAAACTGGTAAGAGTTCTGTTTCCCCTGTCATAGTATACCACACAGTAGCTTCTCTTAAAACATATAGTCACAGTATACCAGACAGTAGCGTCTCTTAGAACAATATTGAAATCAAAGCGAATACGTCACGAGTCGTAAGGGCTCGGATATGGCCGCCAGATGTCCACTACTCGGCCCCAAACGTTCGAAAATGATGGAAGCCTTTACCTGCGCGTAACGCTAACCAAAGGCGTTCGTCGAGACTTACCCCTCTGCCCACATTTCTCACACCCACTTTTCGCAATGCCCAGTAGCTAGAGAGTAAACCTACTGTTTGGTATAATGTGGCATGGTCAATCAGTTCCCCTGGGCGATTTGCGTACCGTGCGGCATCAACCTATCGACTGTGAACTCCGGCTATTAACTACAGGGGTCTGTAGATGCTCTTTTACGTTTCCTAAGCAGCGCAGGTGGATGTTGACCTGAGGTCGTTTCAGCCACTCTTGAAATGACCCGTTGACCACCCGATCCCGAGTGGTGGACGGGCAAAGGACGCCATGGTCCGCAATAAATTCGTACTGAATAACAGTGAATTAACATCAGGTAGAGGTCGCGCAAGCGACTTCGGAACCGTGACCAAACTAAAGGGGAGGTCGGAAAAAACAGGCCAAATCTGGCAATGAGGGCGCGAGGCTGCACGCTGGGTCAAATTCCCAGTGCCATGCAGTAGGCGTTGGACTCTCACGGGCACGTTGACGTAGATAGACCGTGGACTCTTTCGTTCATAAGCTTTACGTTCACTCCAGGTTGAAAGAACTATCAATATCGTTACACCATCTTGGGGTGATGGGTTCTCCCGTTGTAGGTGACAAATCAAATGTTTGGGCTCCTGATTCTGGTCCTCTTGAGACTTTACACGTCTTTGTAGCCCAGTCCTGTGCAGGCTACATACACACTCTAAGGTATTTTGTTCTTAACTCTTGAGAAGTCAGTTTCTGCGTACTCGCGATAGAATAGACCGATCGTACGACTGGTCTTTTATTATAAATCAATGGTATCACCGAGTACTACAACGTCTCAAAAACCTACTTATCATTACCATAAGAATACGCAAACAAAATTATACGGCCCGATGTGTTACAGTACGCTCCGCCCAATCCGGGATTGATTTAAATCGCCTCTGGACTCAAAACGAGACTGCCGATGCTATTAAAATAAATTGCAGACTCGCGTGAGCGCACAATATCATTTTATTGTGACGATTACTCATTTCTTTTTATGTCTCTTTCTGTTTGTAATCAGATGTGGTGGTTAGAGCGAAACAGCATGACGTCTCGTTATGTGGAATCCGTTTATTAATCGGGCCGATGTCAATCCGATGAGATAAATTCACCCGATCGTCTCCAAAACTGAATTATATTATTATCGACGACATTACAGCTTTTTTATCGATAATATTACAGCTTTTTAATAATAGCTTTATATGCGTGCAGAGTGATATAAGATGCGCGAAAAATAAACAATTCAACCTAGAAACACATTTTTTTTAATATTTCAAGATACACTTCAGAGTAGTATGTCCACTATGATAATGATACACAATTAACTATCAAGGAAAATTAACACAGATTAGTATTTTTATTTATTTATTAATTTACAATAACATTATAATTATTTCATATACACACCATTAACATACTATGGTTGAGTTGGGAGAGATTGAGCACATCCTATGGTAAAAATGTCTATCCGCATTCCTAACTATGTCAGAGACCCGTATCTAGGGATGCTGATTTTTGTTTAAAGGTATCGACATTGATTTTATAAAATCAATGGTATCGATGAGCTGACTCTTTTGATGTTATAAACTTACGATGCATTGCATAATACATAAGAATATAATATACATATACACATACACATACTTACACACATACATAAATATATATATATATATATATATATATATATATATATATATATATATATATATATATATATATATATATATATATATATATATATATATATATATATATATATATATATATATATATATATATATATATATATATATATATATATATATATATATATATATATATATATATATATATATATATATATATATATATATATATATATTGATATTTTAAGTGTGTAATTTTTTTTAAATTATTTTCAATAATATATAAAATTAGATTCATGAAAAGTTACTTATCTGGGGTCCTGGTGGACCAGAAACATTTAAACGATAGTTAATGTCCTCTTTAAATACTTAGGGCAGCGGCACCTGTTTCCGCAATTGATAACCTATGATGTTCTTAGTTATTGCAGCCGAATTACTGTATGCCCTTGGATGTAATAAGTATAGGAGGATGGTTTCTGTAACAGAAATGGATGTTAGTAACTTATTTTAGAAGAAATTATATGATTGAGAATATTTCGACACTAGTCGTATTCATCTCTATGACATCTCTATGACAGAGAAATGTCATAGAGATGAATACGACTAGTGTCGAAATATTCTCAATCATATAATTTCTTCTAAAATAAGTTACTAACATCCATTTCTGTTACAGAAACCATCCTCCTATACTTATTACATCCAAGGGCATACAGTAATTCGGCTGCAATAACTAAGAACATCATAGGTTATCAATTGCGGAAACAGGTGCCGCTGCCCTAAGTATTTAAAGAGGACATTAACTATCGTTTAAATGTTTCTGGTCCACCAGGACCCCAGATAAGTAACTTTTCATGAATCTAATTTTATATATTATTATATATATATATATATATATATATATATATATATATATATATATATATATATATATATATATATATATATATATATATATATATATATATATATATATATATATATATATATATATATATATATATATATATATATATATATATATATATATATATATATATATATATATATATATATATATATATATATATATATATATATATATATATATATAATCTTTTTTTAAAGAATTCGTTTAAAGGATGACACTTTGATGAAAAAATTAAAATAATAAAAGCCACTTACATAGCTGGAAGGTTTTCCCGGACTGGACTGGGAAATGCTTATTGTTTAAACGAGATGTATTTTTGGATGAGTACCACTTTCGACGGTACACTGTAGGTTTAATGGGATCCCTTTATCGCTAGCGAACGATCGCCCTTCATCCACATCTCAAAAACAAAGCGTATCCTTTTGCAAACCAAAATAAAATGTCTTTATTAAAGACAAATTTAAGCAAAAACAATGAAAAAAATCACAATCAATCGTCTCTTAAATGCGGAATGACATTTCGAAAATTCGATTTGAAATTCGAATATATCCACTCTTTAAAAGGACGATATACGATTGCAGAGCTCGCTATCAGCCAGCTATTAAATGAAAATAAAAATAAAATACTTCATTTGCTCATTCCCATGAAAAAAGATATAAATCGTAATTTCTGGTCGAGAAGTTTATACTTAAGGCTATATGATATATATGTATATATATATATATATATATATATATATATATATATATATATATATATATATATATATATATATATATATATATATATATATATATGTATATATATATATATATATATATATATATATATATATATATATATACATATATATATACATATATATATACATACCTACACATATATATATACATAAGCAAATAATACACGAGATTTGATATTAGTTAGTAATACATAATTTAATAAAACAACTTAAATTATTAGCGAGAGCAATTGAGACTCAGCATACATTGGACCCCTTTCAAGCAGGTACTTCTTTATAAGTATTTTGAATGAATTTAAGTTGTTTGCATTCTTATAACTCTCATTTAAATTATTATAAAATCTCGGCGCAAGGAAGTAAAAATGCCTTTGGGCAAATGAAGACTTTACAATTGGAATATTATAATTTGACCTAGTAGCTTGCCTTGTGTTTTTAATTTGTTGGCTTTTTGTCTGTTGATCCTTAATTCTGTGAAACTGAATTAGTAACTGTTTTATGAATAATTGCCTCACATCAAGTACTCCATATTCTGTACAGAGTTTCGCTGAGGGGTATCTAGGGGTTTTTTTATTTATGACCTTCAGAATCAGCTTCTGCGCATTGATCAGAGGAAGGAGCACTTATGTGGTGCAACCACCCCATGCGATTGTGCCACAGGACCTCAGGCTTTGGCACAACGCCATATACACAGTTTTGAGAAGGGGCTTTGGTAGAATATTTCGAAGCTCTCTAAATTGTGTGAGATACATATTTATAACAAATGTGACATGAACGATAAAAAAATATTGTCTTTTTTTTGTTTTCTATTTCAATATATCAGTAAAATCAAAGATCGGTGGAATCGATGGTATACAAGTCAAAATAAAAATAATTTTAATGAAATTGTAGTTTGTAGGTACAACGTTATTAATATACTAGAAAATAAGCCCTTTCATAACGGGCAGATGGCTATGAATCAAGATGTATGTATTTTTATTTGAGTTTATTGCCCGATCCAAAACAGGATAAAAAACTTTTATATAATTATAAAGGATGACTTTTAATTAACCGGCATTCTTCAAAGGGGTTAATCCGTACGAGCAAGTAAGTAACTTCTGATGTAAATAAAAATTAATAGTTTAAAAAAAACACTAAAAACACGCTTTTATAAATGCACTTGAAAACCACATCATCAGACCTTGAAACCTAATCGTGGTTAAAGTTCATTCCAAGACTTTTCTAACAAGTCCAAACACAGCTATGATACGATGTTCCATCATGAAGTTCCAGTTCATATCTTCCGACTCCATCATCAGATCAGTTCTACAGTACCATATTATTGTATTGTCATCAGAACTACATATATCTGCCAATTTTCATGACGCTACGATCCTTGGAAGATGGTTACATTAGTTACCTTAGATTCCATTACATAGTTAGTTACATACAGGTCGACCTAATAAAAACGTGTTAAAAAATGGAAAAAATGTGTTTTTTTTTAATTTGAGGAATTTGACTGTTTAAACAACGAGTGCAGGTAAAAGTTTGAAATGCTAGTAAACAATATTAGCGATATTTTACCTACCGCTGGACGGCGCATTGCGCTCTGCGTATCTTATGCTATTTTTCACGTAATTACATTTTTCAAATTTTAAATAAAAAAATATTTTATATATTTTAGTTTTTACCACAAATAACAAGCTAAGACTGCGAGCGAGAAAAGACAAATAGGGGATTCTACAAACTTTGGTCATGGAGGGTCTCGTATCCCCGTGGTTCATCAGGCATACCTCCACGGCGTAGCTAATTCCATAAATTGAAATTGCCGCTAAAAGTGAGACCATTAGAATCAGAGAATATATTATACAGAACCCAACGACTTAAAAGATGCAAAATGTTTCTAACAATGCTGGAAACACCGCAGAACAATTCAGAAGATACCAGAAGTTTTTCTTACAATGGTAGAACCAACTAGAGCTGTCAACTACAATGGGCGAACCAGTCACCTCAGGAAGTTTTACCGAAATTTATCGTTGTCTTCCGTGAGGTGAGCGTAGAAGACTTAAGACGAAAAACAATCCACAGTCTAGAGTAAAATAAACAAAAAAAAAACAATCATTTTCAAATCTTAATCTAATAACAAAAATCGATTTTTTTGCCCAAATAATTAGAAACAAAGGTGGACAGGAGAGGATGGGACGAGACGTAGTATAACTAGGAATTAAGGGACATAAAAAGCTTTTTTAGACATTTGAAAAGTAGAAACCATTGGTGCGTTTCTAATATTGGACGGGAGCTGGCTCCATAGTCTACCTGCATGAACGGTAAAGGAATACGTAAAAAATGAAGAATAAGCAGTAAAAATCGCAATTTTGCTATCCTGATTGGAATGGAGTGAAAGACCGTGACTTCTATTTCGGTTAGGTAGGAGGAAGTGGTGGGATTGTTGAGGATATTATAAAGTACGTAAGTAATATGCAGGTTTCTCTGTTCACGTATTCGAGCCAATGAAGTTTGCAAAAATTTCTTGCATTTATATACCTAAAAACGCATAGGTCTGCAAAAGCAAAGCGAAAAGAACAGGAATAATGAAACAATAAGATTTTTACTCACCAATAAGAAAAAACAAACAGAATTACCGTGTTTTAGTTGTTTTAACAGCTTTTATTTTACATTTTACATTCACATTTACGTCGTGTCCAATTGGCGGCTAAAAACCGCTCTTGGACGTATCAAAATATTTGTGTTTTAAGTAGTAAGTCTCATTACTACTTTAATCTTTACTTAACATACATATATTATTTAAAATAAATAAATAGTATCTAAAAAACTTTGGAACCTACTAGAAATTATTCGTCGTAGAATCGTATTACAAAACAATTTAAAGGCTTATTTAATAAAATAGTCAATAATTCTAATGGCTACCCACTAAACACACAATAATTAAAATAGTCAGTTAAAAAGTTGAATAATCAAAGCAGAAGCCTAACAATTGAAATAGTCAATAAATCGAATATATATGTACTAAAAACTGTACATAGTAACATCTAAAGTAATAAGTAAATTGTTAAATAATCAAACTAAAGCTAAATGTTACATTTAAATACTAAAAGTACATATATAATTATCATTCAAATTGGTACAATATTTGCAAAGTCATGGCCTTTGAATTCGGTCAGATTATAGAAAGGGTGGCCTATCAGCATCTCCTTAATGTTTTTTTTTTAATTGTTTGTCCTCCAGTTGTTTGATAGTGGTAGGGAGTAAATTGTAGAATTTAATGCTAAGGTATAAGTAGCTCTTCTATACTTTTGCCAGTCTTGTTCGGGGCACGCATAAAAGGGAATTACCGCGTGTATGGTGAGAGTGAATGTCCGCTCTAGTTGCGGTTTCTGTTAGGTGCTGTCTGGCATACATTAAGCACATTTACCTTGCAATGTATGTTTGTTTAGGTCAAATCTTGCAAGCTGAATTAGAACCACTTCCTCTTATCCTAAGAATTTGAAATTCTACATGTTGGTTCAGTTCCGATGAAAGTGCAATTTGATGGTGAGCATGACCTGATTCTACACCCAGGATCGGCTTCCAACGAGGATACTCTTCCAAGGTCAACAGCACAGAAACGAAATGTTGTATAAGCATTCAATTGAGATAGCCCATTCTAAATTTCACCGTGACATGGCTGCTGCACCTAGGGTTGGCTCCCGACGAGGGGACTCCGGAAGTGGGGAGTCCCGACGAGAGGAGTCTGGAAGCAGTACTGTTTCCTATAGAGCGGACTTTACGGCGACTGCTCTTGAAATGACTATCGGCCATCCGATCCTGGGTGAACAGCTGGGCAAAGGACCCTGTGGTCCGCGATAGATTCGGTAAACACCGTTTCACCGCTTCGCGAGGGAGATGACCGCGCAAGCGACCTCGAACTCGTAACCAATCGAGAGACCAGAGTAGTCTGGTCACAATTGGAAGTAAGGGCGTGAGTGTAGGCCCGCTGGGTAACATTCCTGGCTATCTCGCGGTTAAGGCGTTGGCCTCTTACGGGCTTGTGGCGTAGCTAGACGGTGGACTGTTTTGTCCTCAGGTCTTCTGCGCTCCATCCAGGGAGATAGAACGACTAATCGTTAAAACTTCCTTAGGTGACGGGCTCGCCCGCTGTAGTCGACAACCCAAGTTGTTAGTCAGAGTGCACAGTCGATTGGCTTACGCCGCACGGTGCGCAGACCGTCCAGGAGCGCCAGAAGGTTGATTCCTAGGGGAAACTGACCATAAGGCCAGAGTCCTACCCAGGCTCCCACATCATGCTTGGAGGCCGTCGGATAGGTGTTGACTCGTGAGTGTGACCAACCCTCGAACAGAATGGGTCTTCGTGGCCAACTCAGCAAGGGCCTATTAACTCCCATTTTGTATACACATTCAATTATGATATCCCGTTCTAAGTGTCACTGCGATACGGCTGCTGCACCCAAAGTCGGCTTCTAACGAGGGCCTCCTCAACGGCCAATAGCACAAACATGAAATTCTGTACATCAATCAATTACGATAGCCCGTTCTATGTTCTACTATGACATGGTTGTTACACCCAGGGTTGACTCGGGATAGAGCATTTTAAAAAGCGCTTGTTTATAACAATGTGTTTTTACTGTTAACTTATTATTTCTCCTCGACCATGTCGACTTAGTCAATTCGTTCGAAACACACGTGATATGATCATTAAACTGATTACGATCCATTTACGGGCTAACCCCCCGTCGCGATTGACGGACGTGCGAGGTTGAAGGAAAGCGCATGCGCACCGGACTCGTTTCCACTTGCCTACCTTTGAAATATTACGTTGATCTGGTAACGAGCAGATCGGCAATTGCGAGCCAATGTTCGTTTTCACCTGCACAAGGTTAGCGGCGCGCGCGCCGCATCTCCTCTTACTTATAAGGATTAATATATTAGTTAACTTATGGTTATTAAACGTCCAGTAAGTAGACATGCCGCTTGACCTTTTTCTTGGCGATATATTTCTTGCTTTCTCATCGCCTCGCCACTGTCATTTCTCTTCCGATATATGGTCGACGAACGAAACGAACAATATGTCTTTGGATGTATGGATGTACGTATTAAAACTGTTGTACCGCCTTGTTTATTGGCGGTAACAAAACAGCAGTATATTCCACAGCGAAGGAGACCCAAGTACAAATAATAATTAGATTTTTACGGCCTTTGTACGAATCGCCACGAACCTAACATTAGAGACTATATATACATATATATATAAATATATATATATATATATATATATATATAAATATATATATATATATATATATATATATATATATATATATATATATATATATATATATATATATATATATATATATATATGTATATATATATATATATATATATATATATATATATATATATATATATATATATATATATATATATATATATATATATATATATATATATATATATATATATATATATATATATATATATATATATATATATATATATATATATATATATATATATATATATATATATATATATATATATATTATATATATATATATATATATATATATATATATATATATATATTTATATATATATATACTTTTTTATTGAAAATATTGTATTTTTATACACTTTAGGGTTTTTGGTTAGTAAAAGGGATAGAGTTGAGTACCTTAGCCGAACGTTTCGGAGCCCGTGGCTCCTTCCTCAGCGGCGAGAAGAATACGCATTCTTCTCGCCGCTGAGGAAGGAGCCACGGGCTCCGAAACGTTCGGCTAAGGTACTCAACTCTATCCCTTTTACTAACCAAAAACCCTAAAGTGTATATATATATATATATATATATATATATATATATATATATATATATATATATATATATATATATATATATATATATATATATATATATATATATATATATATATATATATATATATATATATATAGTATATATATATATATATATATATATATATATATATATATATATATATATATTTTTCAAATTGAAATTATGTTAATCACTAAATAAATGAAATGATAAAATAATGAAAGGGCACTTATCTGGTCTGTGGTGACCAGGAGTCACTCCTGGTCACCACAGACCAGATAAGTGCCCTTTCATTATTTTATCATTTCATTTATTTAGTGATTAACATAATTTCAATTTGAAAAATAATAATTTACACATTTACAATCATATATATATATATATATATATATATATATATATATATATATATATATATATATATATATATATATATATATATATATATATATATATATATATATATATATATATATATATATATATATATATATATATATATATTTATATGTATATATATATATATATATATATATATATATATATATATATATATATATATATATATATATATATATATTATATATATATATATATATATATATATATATATATATATATATATATATATATATATATATTATATATATATATATATATATATATATATATATATATATATATATATATATATATATATATATATATATATATGTAATTAGTATAAGTGTAAATTATTATTTTCAAATTGAAATTATGTATTAATACTAAATAAATTATCGTATAAAATAAATGAAAGGAGACTTATCTGGCCTGTGTAGACCAGGAGCGACTCCACGCCTTTTTTTCTTCTCTATTCTTTCAGTGTTGGTCAATAATCCCTGCTGTGGTATTAGAAGTCTGGCCAAACGGGCTTCTTCCTGCCTCATGCAGTGGTGACACAAGTGAAAGTCGAGAATCTATGCTGGAAAGGAATAGGCGATTAGTATATCTAAAAACTAATGATTAATGAAAAATGTTGGTTCAATATTTCGGCCAAGCCGTCGTCAAGATGATCTTGACGACGACCTTCTTTTGGCAGTCAGGAAATAATTCTTAGCACTCAGTACTAACCGAACCCCACTAATAATTTCATCGCAGGTAAAAAGTTTTACCGCCCAACGAAGTGGGCACGCGTCAGCTAGTTGTTAAATAAAACAGTATCGTCTCTAAATGATCCCTGTAATAATTATATTTTCAGGATAATAAAGTGCTAACAGTAAAGTCTATTATATAATAGTTACTTGAACGTATAGGAGCCCTCGAAAATTGTCAAGTATAATGATTAAATTATCTCAATAGTAATAACTCTGATAGTAATAACTCTGTAAGCCTTGTGAAAGCCAACAAACCTGCTAGCCTTTAAAGTAAAGTGGATTTCAAAGAATATCATTAAGAAATAAAAGATTGCGATACTAATAGGCTCGAAGGAATAAAGAATCGAAAGTAGGTACTTAGCGTGAAAAAAAAGTGACACTTTTTGTTAACGTTGGGCTTTACTATCCATCAAATTCTTGTAATAGCCCTTAAGTACCATTACATGCGATCAACAAATGCATGGATTTCCAGTGAAATACACTGACACAATTCAGCTATTATTTTAACCCGCACAGCGATGAATCAGCACGATGAAACAATACTTTTACTCGGAATATTTCGGATTGCATCATTTACCGGCCTATATAAACCGGCGAAAAAGCAACCAAAGTATCATTCCCCGAGTGATCACTTTTCCCCAAGGTTGCGACGGCATATTCGGTACCACTATCACGAGGTGCGTCAACGAATCCGGCTCCTTGGTTTCCTTTCCTTACCTTTCCCAGTCACGAAGCATCAGTCTGCAATCCCACAGACTCGAGCCGTGCCCGGTACAAGATACTAGGAGCACACATACGATCCTCATCCATATATCCTCGTGACCGCAGTCGCGCATAAGTACACTCGGGAAGCATTATAACTGGCAATATCAAACTTTCAATCAATACCTTCTACTTCATTCAAAACCGCCTTTCAATACGGAGATAACTCGTAAGTTGATACCCCCACCTCACACCGAACAATTCGGAGTCTAGTGAGGGGTGGTCCCTCACATTCTCATACCGGGGTCTTTAAATGAAATCGATTCTTAAGCAGTAAACTCCAAAAAAATATCAAAAGATTTGAGTTAAAAAAAAGTACAATCGACAAGCGAACAAATATTAAAACTATTATATTGATATGTGCACTGCGGGCACGGGCTAAACTTTATATATACTTAAGATAACGCTTCTACATAACAAAACGAAATGCAATGCTCAACTAACGAACATTGTAATCAGTAAATCACAAACACACTAACGCCTTTTTATAGCTTAAAGAATTACGCTCAACCAAGACCTATCGCACCAAAAAATGGCCTCCCCAATCGCGAACATAAACCACGGAAAAACCACGGCACAACGCGCACTTTTTGCGGCAACCTCATTTACCTATTTCAATCACTGCCGTACCCAATCGCTCCGCGCGCACGTGCCAGCGAAACCCGAAAATCGGATGCGGCAAAAACCAACCACTGCAAAACCTAACAAGACCCGAATATCGTTTTCAAGAGCCGTAATCAATTTTGACGAGAAAGTAATTCACTTTCTTCCAAAAAAGAGACGGTCGATTGATTTACGGCGCCTTTCTACCTCTCTCCCTAGTAAGAGATCTTCGGAATATTTAAAACTTAAAACACACATACACTATGATATGAGCGCTATAAGCCATTTTGTTAACAAGTCGTAAAGTTTAGTTGTTAATTTATTGGATGCA
The DNA here is from genome assembly GCA_944548615.1 of Micropterix aruncella. Classification (NCBI taxonomy): domain Eukaryota; kingdom Metazoa; phylum Arthropoda; class Insecta; order Lepidoptera; family Micropterigidae; genus Micropterix; species Micropterix aruncella. The sequence goes on along the minus strand of OX155957.1, from coordinate 36,141,754 downwards.
CAGTCGGCTCGGATATTTATTCATGCAGATATTTACTAACTGGAGGAAAAAAAATATGGAAATGCAAGTGTGAAACTGTAGAAATGCTCGATGGTTAATAAACAACTGGAGCTGTCAACTACAACTGGCAAACCTGTCACCTCAGGAAGTTTTAACTATATTGGATCGTTTTGTGAGGTAAGCCCACCTGTGAGGTAAGCGCAAAAGACTTGGGACGAAAAACAGCCCACTGTCTAGTTACGCTACTCGCCCGTCAGAGGCCAAAGCCTTACGGCGATGCACCGGGACAAGTACACGGCGGGTAGCCTCGCCCCCGACTACCAGTTTGGAAGGATATCTCCGCCTGGAATTAACCTTCAGGATACCTCCTGCCTCCTGACTGGTTACATGACTGAGTAATAAACAGTAGGGCGGTGTCGACTACAACGGGCGAACCCGTCACCCCAGGCTGCGGCGAGAGTCAAAGACAATCTAAGGTCTGCTCGCCAGTAGCCCGTTAGGGACGGACGCCTTACGGCGAGGCACCGGGAAAGGTAACCAGCCGACAGCCTCCCCCATCCTCCCGACTGGTTAAGGGTCCGAAGTCGTTTACGCGAACTCAACTTGTTGTATTACAGCGGTATTTCAAATAGAATTTATCGCGGACCTGGGCGTTTTTTGCCCGTAGTGCCACACGCGATCGAGTGGCCCAAGGTCATTTCAAAAGTGGCTTGAAAACAGGTCAACATCCATCCCCGCTGCTTAGAAGACAGTGTATTGCCATAGTCTCCAGACTCCTTCAGCAATTAGTCAGAATTCATAACCTATATGCGTCGCCGCACCAGCTTTGAGGTCTGAGACACGAGAGTCTAACCCGGGGTAGCCATCCACATAAGGAGGCTTCTGAATAGGAGCTGAATCGTGAGTTGAGACGATTCGAGAACAAAGTTTATCTTGTGGCCAAGCTGCACGAAACCGTTCACTACCTGATTAATAAACATTTAATATTTACGCGGTGAAAGGCGAGGGCTGAAAACCCCGCCCACCAACCGGGCTGTTGTAACGACGTGGGTCGTTTTATCTGCCCGGGATGTCTTTCAACGACAACCTCACGCATACCGGGGGGTAGCGCGTGAGGGTTGAGCGAACGGAGACATTGGGAAGTATTCTTCGGGTGTCAGACCCCGTCGGCACCCCGCAAACCGTTTATTTGTACTTCAAAATGTTTACAATTATACTTTGTTACTAAACTAAACTAGGCGACCAAGCGGTAACATATTACATTATTTATATTGTAATATTATAATATAATATAACATATATTATATAATATATATTATAATATAAATAATGTAATAATAAACCTGAGTAATAAACAATTAAAGTCAACTACAACGGGCGAACCTCAGGGAGTTTTAACGATTGGTCGTCCCTCCCGTGAAGTGAGCGCCGAAGACTTGGACAAAACAGTCCACCAGCTCTGCCACATGCCCGAAAGAGGCCAACGCCTTATCCGCGAGATAACCAGGTATGTTACCCAGCGGGCTTAGACTCACGCCCTTACTTCTAATTGCGACCAGATTACTACGGTCTCTCGACTGGTTACCAGTTGGAGGTCGCTTGCGCGGTCCTCTCCCTTACGAAGCGGTGAAACGTTGTAACCAACTCTATTGCAGACCGCGGCATCCTTTGCCTGGCTGTTCACCCATGATCGGGTAGCCGATAGTCGTTATAAGAGCAATCGCCGTAAGGTCCGCAACCACCCCCGCTCTATAGGAAACAGTACTGTTTACAGACTCCCCCGACTGTTAGTCAGAGTGCACAATCGATTGGCTCACGCCGGACGGTGCGCTGACCGTCCAGGAGCGCCCTAGAGAAAACTATCCCTAAGGCCAGAGTCCTACCCGGGTTCGCACTTCATGCATGGAGGCCGCCGGATGGGTGTTGACTTGTGAGTGTGACTAAATCAGATAGTTTTGAAGAATTACGAGTACATGAAATTAATATGATTTTTGTATAATATTATGAAAAACCAAATGTCATTGAACGCCGCACATTGAACGAATGAATCTAGCGTAGAGTCTGATGCTTTATCGCAATAGGCGACGTAGTAGATTTTTGTATAAATATGTGTATTTATTTGTAAATATTTTAAACAGTAATCTTATATCTGTATAAACTTCACTGCTTTACGTTTTTTATAACGCAACATTTTTTTAAAGATCTTGGTCTCTCCAGGAAAATAATCAACTCCTTTCTAGAAAAATTATCTAAAACCGCGATTTCTGCATCTCAAATTCTATGGCTTCGAAGGGGGAGTGAATGGGTGGTAAGGTGAACGCTCACATGTGGCAAGACAGCTGTCCTAAACCTACCACCGCCGGTCGTAAGTCCGGAATCCACCCTTCACCTCCCAGAAGTATAATAATTATATATGATGGGCCCGATTTTTGGTCGGTGAATTCCATGGCAGCTCCGTTTGTATTTTATTTTATTTATTTATTTGATTGGACTTGGGAGTTTTTTCGACCCCTAGTTAAACTTTAAGGAACACATTAAGCAACTATCTACATACAACTTCTTTCAAGCTTCTAGGCTTTGTGATACGGCAATCCAAATACTTTATTAATATTCAGGTTATGCGCGTTGTACAACTCGATTGTTAGAAGTCGCAAGAAAACGAATGCAGCTATTTGGAATCCGCATGAAGATATACCTATACCCTCATGCTGAAAAAGGTACAGAAGTGTTTTTTGAGATTTTGTACTTCAAGCAGTACGGATATTATCCATGTTTGTATCCGACTGCATTTATCACAAGCATGGTTGACTATATAATTCTCTCTGTCTCAGAAGAAAAATGTTGACCATGTACTAAGTTTTGAATCTAATTCGTGGTAAAACTGATAACCCTAGCTTACTAGCCAAGGTGAATCTTTTCGTACCAAATAATTGTCTTCGTGCTCGATCGCACCATCTTTTCGGGGAGACGTTCTCGCGCAGTAACCTTACGAGGTAAAACTTTTTAGCGCGTGCTTTGCGGCGCTTAAATGAAATTCACTCGATTGCACCAGATTCTGATATTTTTACCGCCAACCCTCACTCATTAAAATTGCAGGCTATTAATTATTTATTTTTATATGATAGTTAGTATTCTAAGTGTCATTCTATTTGTATAATTACGGTGATATTTTTATTAATCTTAATTTTCAATGCCTTGGTTTTACTGTAATATTGATTAGTAATAAGCGAATAAACAAATAAATAATAATAATAAAATAATAAAGAATAATAATAACCGGAGTGCACAGTCAATTGGCTGACGCCGCATGAAACGAAAGCCACCTAGCATTGCCCAAAGGACATCCTCCAGAGAAACTGATCCAGCTGCCGTGACAGGAAAAATAACGTCCTTTCCAGGTTCGACCCTCTACGAGGAGGCTATATATTGAGGTGTCGACTACAACGGGCGAACCCGTCACCACAGGAAGTTTTAACGATTAGTCGCTCTATCGACCTGCAGTGAGCGTAGAAGACTTTGGACAAGACAATCCGACGTCTAGCTACGCCACAACCTGTAAGAGACCAACGCCTTACCGCGAGATAGCCAGGAATACTACCCGGCGGCTCGAGACACTCGCGCCCTTACTTCCAATTGTGACCAGATTTCTCCGGTCTCTCGATTGGTTCCGAGTTCGAGGTCGCTTGCGCGGTCCTCTCCCTTACGAAGCGGTGAAACGGTGTATACCGAATCTATCGCGGACCAAGGCGTCCTTTGCCCGGCTCTGAACCGGGATCGGATGGCCAATGGTCATTTCAAGAGCAGTCGCCGTAAGGTACGCAACCACCCCCGCTCTATAGGAAACAATACAGCTTCCAGACTCCCCCGACTGTTAGTCGGAGTGCACAATCGGTTGGCTTGCTCCGCACGGTGCGCAGACAGTCCAGGAGCGCCGAGGTTTGATTCCCGGGGGAACTGGATTCGTCCCCCAGAGTCCTACCCAGGTTCGCACCCCGTGCGTGGAGGCCGTCGGATGGGTGTTGACCCGTGAGTATGACCGACCCTGAACACATGGGTCATCGTGGCCAACCCATCATGGGCCCGTTAGCCCCCAACGAGCTTCTCTACGAGGAGGCTACCGGATAGGGGTTGAAAAGTGAGTTGAGCTGACTAAAGTTAGCGAGTGGATCTTATAGGCCCAGCAGCACAGTAACCATTAGATGCCAAAAAAATAAATGACAGTATGAATGGATAATAACAATGTGATAGAAGACTTAAGGTCAATTGAGGGTAGATGATTGGCAATAGAAAGAAGAGGCACGATAGTTTGGAAGTGCAACATAGGTACTGTTCTCATTGATTGACCACAATAACAAATGAGATAGGCAAAACTTAAGTACAGATGCCGATGAAGGATTAAGTCCGCATGACTCATACATAGATTAGCTTAAAAACACAGTTCACAGATGTGACACGATGAGCCGTTCATGTGGGAATTTATCGATCCCATTCGACCGAGAAAATAAATGGCCAAACAACACTCGATGACAAGGGGTCACTGTTTTCGGTTAAGTATTCAATCTCCGCCGACATTAATCGCCCGCGGCCGCCAAACCAGTATTCTAAGTGGGACTCCTCGCCATTTCCGGACGCTTCACTTTCGTCCACGCGTCTTCCTACGTAGTCGACATAAACGCCGTTTATTAATTGCGATATCTTCTGAGATTCAGTCGATACGCGACATTAATCATTTTTAATGACGTCATAATCTCCTATGCCGACATGGGGAGCACCTACATCAGACATAACTATTTTTCTGGGACAACAATAAAATTGTACAACTGTTAATCGACACCGGTGCCTACATACAAAAATTAAAATACGCGTTTAACGACAATCACCAACCCACCACAACTATAAAATGTTTAATTTAGTATATAATTCAATAATCATATTATTTTAATCCGTTGCAAATAACTGTGAATTTAAAAGATGACAATATTGGTAGTCACGCAAGGCCTCTTGGAGTTTTAAGATGTTACCTTTAGCTATAATCGTATAGACAAATCATGCAAAGTAAAACGTAAAGTTTTTGCAAGTCTCCATTATTTTAAACGAGTGCAGAATTTCCTGCCTCTTTGTTTTAAACTCCAAATGACACGATCTTTTATCTTACCAATAATTTAATAATAATAAAAATAAAAATATGCTCTTTATTTGCTGATAATCCTTAATCATGTTACAGAAATGCTAGTTTATTGCCACATGGCTATGTCTTACAACTAACCTAATTAAAGTGGTACATGCGTGCATTGTAGAAATAAAGATTATTACATTCGTCTGCATAAAGTAAAGACCAGTAAAGGTATTTAAAACTAAGAATTTACTACGCTGATGTGGCTTACCTACGCGAATGAGGAGCTATTCAATAAACTGGAATGGATTCAAAACGCCAGAGTCCTACCCGGGCTCGCAATTCATGCTTGGAGACCGCCGGATGGGTGTTGACCTGTGAGTGTGACCGACCCCGAACAAATGGGTCTTCGTGACCATTAGCTCCCCAGATGTCACAATGCGTTGCGTACGTGGGACAAGTGTGGCGCTGCCCTCACCGTGTCGGGAGCACTCCTCGCCCGAGTGGCACAATTCATTCATTCGCGACTCGCTCGATCGAAGCGAATCGGTGCGATAGGTGCGACATATACGCATAATAAATCCGCCGTGAGTTTTCGTGTGTATCCGTGCGCCACGCGCTGCTCGCAGCATGTCCACATGTCCAACCAACTTTCCTTACTCTCGCCCGCAACGATGCCTGGTCTATTAAATCTGCTAATTGTGAGAAAAGCGGCGTCAAATATGTGCCGCGTGCGGCGCGCCACGCGCCACGCGCTGTCCGATTGATAATTTCATGTCACAATTGAACGAGCGGCTAAATGGGGGACGCACCGATCAGACCCATAACCGACATTTCACTGACAACTTTCTTTGTTACTCTTTCGCATCACACTATTATAGCCACAGACAATAAACACCACACATGACGCATGCACAGCTAATTGGTTTAATATAGGCAAATGTTGAATATTTTAAGCGGAGTGGCAGATAGGTTATATCTAAGATTAGTGTATTGGAAGGTGCCTGTTCGCTCTTTCTGATGCTGTGCGGAAACCAGGATTCCAATCTTACGTCGATTTATACCTCAGCAAACAATAGTAGAGAAACAAAAACATTAGTATTTACAACAATTTATTATCTATTTTATGAATGTATACAGAAACGTTTACCAAAGTAGTTGATTACTAAAGAGAGAGTGCTTTAATACATAAAAAATGCGGTTTATAAAGCCAACATTTTGACGTTGAAATGTTAAGAATGACGTCAGAATGTACGAGCGTGGGAGTGGAAAAAACGTTTGATAAAAATGCTTGCGACGAAAGACGCATTTACGAATTCTTGTTAATTATATTATTAAATGATGTCATACAGAATACATAGGAAAAATGTTACACGTGTAAATTAATCGTAGTCGCAAAATGATGTATGTTGCTAACCGTTACATGGCCCCTTTCCTAGAAAAAACTATACAAAATTTTAAATCATGTCGGGGTCACCAATATTGGAAGGTGCCTGGTGGCTCTTTCTGATGCTGTGCGGATACCAGGGTTCCGATCTTACGTCGATTTATACCTCAGCGGACATATAAACAAATCATTATATATGGGGCAATAATAACATAACGACTTCACATCGCCGAATGAAAAAACATTAGTTAAATGAATACGTGAAATTATTAGTTCAAGGGATAAACAATATATGAAGTACCTTTACCAACAATTAATTCAAATCTAGTCCAATCAATTTATGTTATCATTCTGGGCGTAGAAAATACAAAACCTTCAAAATCAGAACATCTCGAAATTAAATATAAAATTCTTGAACATAATCATTTGAATTACGATTTAATGTAATCTAAAAACAAAAAAAAAAAAAACAAAAAGAAATACACTAGTAAAAAGACAAGAAATAGGTTCTAGAATAACTATAATTAACTAATTAACTACACTAACTACAACCGATAAAATTGATATGCATAAATAACAGAAAACAGTTAGTAGAAATTCGAATAATAAATCGCAATGTAAGACTACCAATATTAGGGTTCTGAAAGGCTCAATGCAGAGACCTCTGCTATTTATATAATTTACGAATGATTTATCTACAAATATTTTGAATACCAATACAATTCAATTCGCTGATTACACGACCTATATATTCGAAAGTGACACTCTAAATAATTTGGAATCCCGCAATTATCGAATTGGATGACTGATTGATGATGATAGCATTTCCGTAAGTTTAAATGAAACGGCAATTATAATCTTAGGAGGGCCGTGATCTGGGATTGTGAGAGCAGAAAATAGTATTTATCGTCTCGTTCATAATATTTAGTACATTCTGGATCTTTCTGTTTTCACAGGCTTGTATTTACCTTGCAATGTATGTTAGTAGTACTGAATTAGAACCACTTCCTCTTGTCCTATGAAGTTGAAATTTTACATGTTGGTTCAGTTCTGATAACAATGCATTTTTATCGTGAGCATGACCTGATTCTACAACTAGGGCTGTCGACTACAGCGGGCAAGCCCGTCACCTCAGAAAATTTTAACGATTAGTCGTTCTATCTCCCTGGAGTGAGCGCGGAAGACTTTTTATTATTTGAGCGCCGAGGGCAACAAACTAAAGTGCGGCGGCGGCGCAGCGTTGCGCGATCGTTTCAAGATACCTGCCGCAGGGCGCAGGGCGAACTTTAGTGTCGTAAGAAACGTGCTTTTCAACGAGAAACATTTTTGTCTAATAATTTTAATACAACAGTTCACTTTTTGTAAGGGCAGTAGTGATTTTCTTTTTTTTAATTATTGTTCTTGTCATTGCTTCATGATTTATTCGCCATTGATTAATCGTCGACACAGCCAAACTTATTCGCCAAGAGCGTGTGGTACCGCCGTTTTGTGAAGCAAAACGTCGACTGACTTAGAGAATGGGAACCAAAGTAATAGTGGAAGAATCGGCCGAGTGGGCAGAGCGTGTCGCTTATTATCTTCTCGAAAACGTATGAAAATAAACAGACCGAGTTATCAGAGCATAGAGGCGTGAAGCAGACGCCCGTAACCAACTACAACTAGAACTGGGCGAAACGTATTTGTAGGCAATTCAATCATGTTGTAATATTTAATAATACCATTTGTAACTTTTGGTACTATTTTAAGATATGAAACCGCATAAAGATAAGAATTTTATGCGGTTTTAAAGCAGCTAAATCCGTTTATTTTGCATATTTCCACTCCCTAATAACGCAGGTTGGGGAATGGCACCAAACTCAAAAAGATTTTTTCTCCTCCAGAAAAGAGCGGTACGCAGTTTATATAGAGTCTCACCAAGAAGTTCTTGTAAGCCGCTATTTGTAAAATCAGGAATAATGACTCAATTTTCTTCTTACATCTACCAAAATATTATGTACGCTCGTAGACAGCTAACAGAAGCTCCGGTGAATAGTGATTTTCATCATCACGATACGAGGAATAAATCCAATCTCCACATAAACCGACAGCGACTTAGCAAAGTGCGATACAGTTTTATTCACCAAAATTTGTCCTTCTATAATAAGATTCCAGCGCAAATGAAATGCCTTGGAGAGGACCAATTTAAAAAAATAATTATACATAATTTGGTAAGAAACCCAATTTATGGTATAAGGGAGTTTGAACATTCTGAGTTTATTTTCCATGTTGATGATTAATGAAAGGCGTAAAGTTTTAAACATAATGGTATTATGATACTTGAGTTTCTAATTTTTATATAACTTAATGTTAATAATAATGATAACGGAAAATAGGCTGCCGCAAAACGCAATCAAAATCCGGTTGGAACGAATCTGACAACTAGAGCTGTCAACTACAACGGGCGGACCCGTCACCTCAGGAAGTTTTAACGATATTAGATCGTTCTGTCTCCCGTGAGGTGAGCACAGAGAAGACTTGGAACGAAAACCAATCCACTGTCTAATTACGCAACCTGCCTGACAGATGTCAACGCCTTACGGCGAGGCACCGGGTAAGGAACCCAGTGAGCAGCCTCACCTCCTGACTACCAGCTTGGTAGGATATCTCCTTCTGGAATTAACCTTCAGGATACCTCCCTCCTCCCGTCTGGTGATGGATTTTTTTGAGTAGAGATATCTTAAGGAACGTTGGAGTAACAGAGGTTACACGGGGGGGGGGGGGAGTGGCAGGGGGAAGGAAGCGGATACCAGAGCAGCGCCGGGTAACATTCCACTAGTAATTGAGAAAGAAAGGCATGGAAATGAACATCAATATGTAAGCTTTAAAAGGCGTCGGACATAGAAAGCTGTTTGGAAAATCCTGTTTCATCATTGAATGCAGGACTTGCGTACTGTGGCAAGTATGCTGCGAAAATCGAAAAGTGCGAATTGCCGTCTGTCCGCATACATACGCGAATGAATGCAATATCACCGCGGAACGCGTCAGAGCCATTAATTCGGCGGCACAGCGCCGAGTTTTAATGTTTTCGCAATTACCTGCGTTTCGTGCACTTTCATTCTTTAATTACAAATTATTAACTTTCCAGTTTCCAGCTGAGGCGGCCCTTTCGTTTCATTTCGACTGCTCACTAGTCGAGATTCAGTCGGAGATGCGCTCGGCCGATTTCTCACGAATCACCCGACTTCGACGGCTTTCGGGTCTCCTTCTATATCATTATGAATTTGCACTCATATGAAAAACAGAGTCAGAAAGTTTAATTCACTTTCGATACAATGGTCATAATAATCATAATCATAAGTTTTTTATTCAAAATAGTACGAAATCGTAACTTTTCGCCGTCAATAATGCATACAAACATACATAAATGATAAAAAATTAAGATATTGTGACATTATAACAAATTAATGTGACATATAACGTGATATTAATCATCGAGGTAACCATTTTATTTCCAAGGGTCTTTGTCATCTAGATAATCATTTATTTTATAGTAGCCCTTTGAGTACAGCTTTTTCTTAATAAATGACTTAAATTGTATCACAGATAAATTTTGCATGTTTACTGGGACTTTATTGTAGAAGCGTATACATTGCCCTTTGAATGATTTTGTGGTTTTGGAGAGTCGACTTTTATGGTCAGCAAGTTTATTTTTATTTCTAGTATTGACACCATGCCTATCAGAGTTTTTTAAAAACAGTTATTTATTTTTATGTACATACTTACATTAAATTTACGAAGAGGCCGATAGACTGGCAAAACTGGGCACACTGGATTGCCCAGTGGAGCCAGCTGTAGGGGTCCCCTTCGCTACAGGTAAGAAAATCATCAGGGACTGCTTGGAGCAGGAACATCGGGCTTCCTGGAAACAGAGTCAGGGATGTCGCCAGGCAAAAGCCATGATGGAGCAACCACTACAGAAGAAAACCAAGGCCCTACTTGACATGAGCAAGAAGAACCTTAGAACCACTATCGGTCTCGTCACCGGACACACGACCCTCAGAGCTCATCTATTCAACCTTGGCTTGACTGAGAGCAAGGATTGCCGAATATGTGGCGAGGAACCTGAAGACAGCATACACATTGTTGGCCGCTGTCCAGGGCTCGCCGCCAAAAGACACAGTTTACTGGGACGAGCCTTTCTCGAACCCAGCGATCTGCCCAACTTGAAGGTCAGTGACCTACTTAGTCTGGTAAGAAGTACCGGGCTACTAGCTGACAATTGACCTAACCACACAGTGGGTAGTTACAAAAGACCTTACAGATCTAGGTGACATCAAGGGCTGGAAACAAGCCCCCCACTCCATCTACTACTACTACTACTACTACATTAAATTTTCATAGATGTAATGAGATGCAAGTGTCAAAATATTGATTTCTTTAAATTTTCCGCGTAACGACTGTCTAGCACCCAATTTATAAATAGCGCAAATGGCTCGTTTCTGTAGTATAAATATTTTATCAGCGTCAGCAGCATGACCCCACAGCAAGATGCCATACGACATCAAGCTGTGCAAATAGCTGACGTAAACCAGCCTCGCGGTGTCTATATCTGTTAACCCCTCAAATGTGAGGCGTCCCTTAAGGGATGCCTTGGCAAAATGTATACAAAATGTATATAAATTTATATAAATGTAAATATAAATGTAAATGTGCGCCGCTTTATAGTAATCCGCTCTATAGTAATGCTATAGCTCTATAGTAAACCCCGCTCTATGTAAATGTAAATGTAAATGTAAATATAAATTTATATACATTTTGCCGTAGGCAACCCGAGCTAATCGCCATTCATTTGAGGGGTTAAATTACGAATTTTTTTTACAGCATATGCCGCAGAACTTAGCCTGTCGGCCAATTTCTTAATGTGTGGGCCCCATTGTAGCTTTTTATCTAAAGTGATACCAAGGAATACAGTGGAATCGACCAGTTCCAGGCGCTCATTTTTTATGATAATATTTGGCCCTATCTGCTTTACATTTGGAAGTGAGAATTGTATACATTTTCTTTTCTTTTCATTTAGTAGCAGATTGTTTGCTGTGAACCATTCCACAACATTCGAGATAGAATCATTCACATCGTCATAATTATTTTGGAGGCATAGTGGTGAGGTTGCATGATCTTACGTTAAAAGGTTTAGGGTTCGATTCCCGGCTGGATCACAATTTTTCCGTTGGGATAAAATCAACGGAATTGCATTTCAATTCTGACACACACTTACACACAAGTTACACGCAAACATACATATAAACACCTCGTAGTAATTGTTTGTAACAGATTGTAGTATGGTAATAAACCCGCACATTGTGAAATTTCACCATAAATAGTAAAAAAAATACGTGTGGCACTCGGGGACTGCCGCGGTAAAGCTATTGCATAGCATTTTTAACAGCTTATGCAATTATAATTATTTATTTTATTTATTTTATTTTTTCTGATATCAGATAACTGCTCTCTATCGGAAAACGTTGAAATTATTCCGAATCATTTGCGGCTGCGAAAGCAAATGATTCGGAATAATTTAAACGTCTTCCGATAGAGCGCCGCGCACGAATTTTTTATTCAATAAAGCAAAAAAAACGGATTATTCGAAAAAACTCGTAGATAAAAAGATAGATAATTAAATTATCTTTAAAATGGTGCAGGTTTCATAATAATATGCCAGATAGTATTTGCGTAGT
>OX155957.1:36119540-36124540 GCA_944548615.1 Micropterix aruncella | reverse complement strand
TCGATTGTGCATGTTAGTTTATGGGTCCCTTTACCGTCGACGAACGATCACTCATCATCCATATATCTCAAAAATCGAGCTTTTCTTTTTGCAACACAAAATGCCTCCAATTGAGGCGAATTAAAGCGAAAAAACTAAAATAAAACACTTTGATCACATCGGCAAAGGCCGTTTCATAAATGGAGGATGACGTTTCGAAATAATTCAAAATTTCGGACGATTCCAACATTTAAAATATGACATTATTAGGCTGCGTTAGTTATCAACGAGCCATTAAATCGAAATAAAAATATAAAACCTCCAATGCACAATGAAATGAAAGAAGATACTTCAATCTTAATTTCTGGCAGAGAAGTTTATACTAAAGACTATATAATAATATCAAAATAAGGTAAACTTGTATAAAATTGTATAACATTAGCAAATGTATAAAGAAACATGGTAGAAAAACTGTATAATATTTTATATTTGATAAGGTTTTGTAAATAATCCGTTCATAGGATGATGATTCGCAGTAAAATAAAATTAGTAAAAGCTACTTGAACAGCAGCGAAGGAAATCCCAGCTTGGATTGGGAAACGCTTATGTTTGAATGAGATATACTTACGGATGTGCACGACTTTCGATTGTGCATGTTAGTTTATGGGTCCCTTTACCGTCGACGAACGATCACTCATCATCCATATATCTCAAAAATCGAGCTTTTCCTTTTGCAACACAAAATGCCTCCAATATATATATATATATATATATATATATATATATATATATATATATATATACATATATATATATATATATATATATATATATATATATATATATATATATATATATATATATATATATATATATATATATATATATATATATATATATATATATATATATATATATATATATATATATATATAATCCCATTAAACCTACAGTGTACCGTCGAAAGTGGTACTCATCCAAAAATACATCTCGTTTAAACAATAAGCATTTCCCAGTCCAGTCCGGGAAAACCTTCCAGCTATGTAAGTGGCTTTTATTATTTTTATTTTTTCATCAAAATGTCATCCTTTAAACGAATTCTTTAAAAAAAGATTTTACAAAAAACCAATCAAATATTAACAATATTATACAATTTTATCTTATGTTTTGAACTCTTGTAAATATCATATAGCCTTAAGTATAAACTTCTCGACCAGAAATTACGATTTATATCTTATTTCATGGGAACGAGCAATTGAAGTATTTTATTTTTATTTTCATTTAATAGCTGGCTGATAGCGAGCCCAGCAATATTATATCGTCCTTTAAAAGAGTGGATATATTCGAATTTCAAATCGAATTTTCGAAATGTCATTCCGCATTTAAGAGACGATTGATTGTGATTTTTTTCATTGTTTTTGCTTAAATTTGTCTTTAATAAAGACATTTTATTTTGGTTTGCAAAAGGATACGCTTTGTTTTTGAGATGTGGATGAAGGGTGATCGTTCGCTAGCGATAAAGGGATCCCATTAAACCTACAGTGTACCGTCGATAGTGGTACTCATCCAAAAATACATCTCGTTTAAACAATAAGCATTTCCCAGTCCAGTCCGGGAAAACCTTCCAGCTATGTAAGTGGCTTTTATTATTTTTATTTTTTCATCAAAGTGTCATCCTTTAAACGAATTCTTTAAAAAAAGATTTTACAAAAAACCAATCAAATATTAACAATATTATACAATTTTTTCTTATGTTTTGAACTCTTGTAAATTGATATAGCCTTAAGTATAAACTTCTCGACCAGAAATTACGATTTATATCTTATTTCATGGGAACGAGCAAATGAAGTATTTTATTTTTATTTTCATTTAATAGCTGGCTGATAGCGAGCCCGGCAATCTTATACCGTCCTTTAAAAGAGTGGATATATTCGAATTTCAAATCGAATTTTCGAAATGTCATTCCGCATTTAAGAGACGATTGATTGTGATTTTTTTCATTGTTTTTGCTTAAATTTGTCTTTAATAAAGACATTTTATTTTGGTTTGCAAAAGGATACGCTTTGTTTTTGAGATGTGGATGAAGGGTGATCGTTCGCTAGCGATAAAGGGATCCCATTAAACCTACAGTGTACCGTCGAAAGTGGTACTCATCCAAAAATACATCTCGTTTAAACAATAAGCATTTCCCAGTCCAGTCCGGGAAAACCTTCCAGCTATGTAAGTGGCTTTTATTATTTTTATTTTTTCATCAAAGTGTCATCCTTTAAACGAATTCTTTAAAAAAAGATTTTACAAAAAACCAATCAAATATTAACAATATTATACAATTTTTTCTTATGTTTTGAACTCTTGTAAATATCATATAGCCTTAAGTATAAACTTCTCGACCAGAAATTACGATTTATATCTTATTTCATGGGAACGAGCAAATGAAGTATTTTATTTTTATTTTCATTTAATAGCTGGCTGATAGCGAGCCCAGCAATCTTATATCGTCCTTTAAAAGAGTGGATATATTCGAATTTCAAATCGAATTTTCGAAATGTCATTCCGCATTTAAGAGACGATTGATTGTGATTTTTTTCATTGTTTTTGCTTAAATTTGTCTTTAATAAAGACATTTTATTTTGGTTTGCAAAAGGATACGCTTTGTTTTTGAGATGTGGATGAAGGGTGATCGTTCGCTAGCGATAAAGGGATCCCATTAAACCTACAGTGTACCGTCGAAAGTGGTACTCATCCAAAAATACATCTCGTTTAAACAATAAGCATTTCCCAGTCCAGTCCGGGAAAACCTTCCAGCTATGTAAGTGGCTTTTATTATTTTTATTTTTTCATCAAAGTGTCATCCTTTAAACGAATTCTTTAAATATATATATATATATATATATATATATATATATATATATATATATATATATATATATATATATATATATATATATATATATATATATATATATATATATATATATATATATATATATTTCATAAGGTTTGTAAAGAAATCCGTTTATAGGATCATGTTTTTATTTAAAATAAAATTAGTAAAAGCTACTTAAAAAGCAGCGAAGGAAATCCCAGGTTGTATTGGGAAATGCTTATGTTTGAATGAGATATACTTACGGATGTGCACGACTTTCGACAGGTGCAATGTAAGTTTAAAGGTCCTTTTGCAGTCGACTAACGATCACTATTCATCCATATATCTCATAAATAGGGCTTATCCTTATGCAACACAAAATGCCTTCAAATGAGACGAATTAAGCGAAAAAATTAAAAATTAAACTATTGATCATTTCGGCAAGGCCGTTTTATAAATGAAAGTGACATTACGAAATAATTCAAATTTCGAATGCCACTAACATTTAAAATATGATACTATTGGCTGAGTTTGTTATCAACGAGCCATTAAATCGAATTAAAAATAAATAAAAAAACTCCATATGCTCAATGAAATGAAAGAAGAAACTTAAATCTTTATTTCTGGCAGAGAAGTTTATAAAAAAGATTGTATAATGTTATCAAAATAGGGTAAACCTATATAAAATTGTATAATATTAAAAAATTGTAAAGAAACATTGTAGAAAACAGTATAATATTGTTATATTTCATAAGGTTTGTAAAGAAATCCGTTTATAGGATCATGTTTTTATTTAAAATAAAATTAGTAAAAGCTACTTAAAAAGCAGCGAAGGAAATCCCAGGTTGTATTGGGAAATGCTTATGTTTGAATGAGATATACTTACGGATGTGCACGACTTTCGACAGGTGCAATGTAAGTTTAAAGGTCCTTTTGCAGTCGACTAACGATCACTATTCATCCATATATCTCATAAATAGGGCTTATCCTTATGCAACACAAAATGCCTTCAAATGAGACGAATTAAGCGAAAAAATTAAAAATTAAACTATTGATCATTTCGGCAAGGCCGTTTTATAAATGAAAGTGACATTACGAAATAATTCAAATTTCGAATGCCACTAACATTTAAAATATGATACTATTGGCTGAGTTTGTTATCAACGAGCCATTAAATCGAATTAAAAATAAATAAAAAAACTCCATATGCTCAATGAAATGAAAGAAGAAACTTAAATCTTTATTTCTGGCAGAGAAGTTTATAAAAAAGATTGTATAATGTTATCAAAATAGGGTAAACCTATATAAAATTGTATAATATTAAAAAATTGTAAAGAAACATTGTAGAAAACAGTATAATATTGTTATATTTCATAAGGTTTGTAAAGAAATCCGTTTATAGGATCATGTTTTTATTTAAAATAAAATTAGTAAAAGCTACTTAAAAAGCAGCGAAGGAAATCCCAGGTTGTATTGGGAAATGCTTATGTTTGAATGAGATATACTTACGGATGTGCACGACTTTCGACAGGTGCAATGTAAGTTTAAAGGTCCTTTTGCAGTCGACTAACGATCACTATTCATCCATATATCTCATAAATAGGGCTTATCCTTATGCAACACAAAATGCCTTCAAATGAGACGAATTAAGCGAAAAAATTAAAAATTAAACTATTGATCATTTCGGCAAGGCCGTTTTATAAATGAAAGTGACATTACGAAATAATTCAAATTTCGAATGCCACTAACATTTAAAATATGATACTATTGGCTGAGTTTGTTATCAACGAGCCATTAAATCGAATTAAAAATAAATAAAAAAACTCCATATGCTCAATGAAATGAAAGAAGAAACTTAAATCTTTATTTCTGGCAGAGAAGTTTATAAAAAAGATTGTATAATGTTATCAAAATAGGGTAAACCTATATAAAATTGTATAATATTAAAAAATTGTAAAGAAACATTGTAGAAAACAGTATAATATTGTTATATTTCATAAGGTTTGTAAAGAAATCCGTTTATAGGATCATGTTTTTATTTAAAATAAAATTAGTAAAAGCTACTTAAAAAGCAGCGAAGGAAATCCCAGGTTGTATTGGGAAATGCTTATGTTTGAATGAGATATACTTACGGATGTGCACGACTTTCGACAGG